>CAUYQG010034274.1:0-13557 GCA_963574415.1 Tarsius wallacei | reverse complement strand
GTTGGTTACTTAATGGGTATTGCGTTGAATCTGTAGATTGCCTTTGGTAGGATGACAATTTAACAATGTTGATTCTTCCTATGCATGAGCATGGAATATTTTTCCATTTGTTTCTGTCTTCTTGGATTTCTTTGAGCAGTGTTTTGTAGTTCTCTTTGTAAAGGTCTTTCACTTCTTTGGTTAGGTAGATGCCAAGGTATTTCATTTTTTGGTGGCTATTGTGAATGGGATTGTGCTTTTAATTTGGATCTCTGTCTGTTTGTTGTTGGTGTATAGGAATGCAACTGTCTTTTGCATATTTATTTTGTACGCTGAGACTTTTCCAAAGTCCTTTATCAGTGAAAGCAGGTTTTTTGACAGATTCTCTTGGATTTTCAAGGTATAGGATCATATCATCGGCAAAGAGGGATAACCTGACTTCCTCTTCTCCTATTTGGATACCCTGATTTCATTCTCTTGTCTAATTGCCCTAGTTAGGACTTCCAACACAACGTTGAACAAGAGGGGTGAGAGTGGGCAACCATGTCTTGTTCCAGTTTTCAGGGGAAATGTTTCCAATTTCTGTCCATTTAGCATTATGTTAGCTGTGGGTTTATCGTAGATGGCACTTACTGTTTTGAGGTATGTTCCATCTATACCTAGGTGTTTGAGGGTTTTTATCAAGAAGGGATGCTGGATTTTATCAAGAGCTTTTTCTGCATCTAATGAGATAATCATGTGTTTTTATAACTGTTGATGTATTTTATAACATTTATGGTCTTGCGAATGTTGAACCAGCCCTGCATCCTGGAGATGAAGCCAACTTGGTCACGGTAGATGATTTTTGAGATGTGTTTTTGGATCCTATTTGCCAGAATCTTGTTGGGGATTTTTGCATCTATGTTCATAAGAGATATTGGCCTGTAGTTCTCTTTTTTTGTTGTATCTTTATGGGGTTTGGGTATCAATGTGATATTAGCTTCGTAAAATGATGGGGAGAATTTCATCTTTCACAATTGCCTGGATTACTTTCAATAGGATTGGTATCAGCTTCCCCTTGTATGTTTTGTAGAATTCTGCTGGAAAGCCATCTGGTCCAGGGCTTTTTTTTGGTAGGTAGTTTTTGTATGACAGAGTCAATTTCCTGAGTTGTTATTGGCCCATTTAGTGTCTCAATGCCTTCTTATTTCAACCTGGGGAAGTTGTGTGATGTCAGAAAGTCCTCCATTTCATTTAGATGATCAAGTTTGTTTCCACATAGGTGTACATGGTAATCTCTGAAAATATTTTGTATTTCTTCAGAGTCAGTTGTGATTTTGTCTTTTATATTTCTGATTGTGTTTATTTGAGATTTGCTCTCTTTTTCTTGATCATTCTAGCTAGAGGTCCATCAATCATTTAATTGTTTCAAAGAACCAGCTTTTTGTATTGTTGATGTTTTCTATGATGTTTTTTGTCTTCTGTGTACTGTATTTGAGGTCTTATTTTGGTGATTTGGATTCTGCTAAAGTTGGGTTTTGGTAGTCTTCTCTTTCCAGCTAACTTAGGTGATTTGTTAGGCTCTCCACTTGTGATCTTTCCATTTTCTTGATGTGTGTTCATAGAGATATAAATTCTCCTCTTAGAACTGATTTCATGGCATCCCAGAGGTTTTGGTAAGATGTTTCTTCTTTTTCATTTGTTACCAGGAACCTTATTTTCTGTTTTGATTTCAGTGTTGACCCAGTATTTATTCAGCATCATGTTGTTTAGTGCCCATGTCTTTGTGGGATTTGAGGAAATTTTGTTGGTGTTGATATTTATTTTTATTCTACTGTGGTTTGAGAATGGCATGGCAAGATTTCAAACTTATGAAATTTGTTTACACTTGATTTAAGGCCAAGGATGTGATTGTTCTTGGAGTATGTTCCATGTTGTGATGAGTAGAATGTATATTCTGTGGTTGTTGGGTGGAATAATCTGTAGGTATCTATTAAGTCCATTTGGTTGAGTGTCAAGTTTAGGTTCTGGATCTCCTTGTTGATTTTTTGCCTCGGTGATCTATCTAGGGCTGTTAGTGGGGTATTCAAGTCCCTTGCTATAGTAGAGTCAATATCTCTTTTTAGTTTTCTTAGTAGTTGCTTTATAAAATGCTGGTGTTCCTGTGTTGGGTGTATATATGTTTAGGATGGATATTTCGTTTATGGATTGAACCTTTTGTCATTATATAGTGTCCTTTTGCATCTTTTAAAATTTTTGATAGCTTAAAGGTTGTTTTGTTTGATATTAATATCATAACTCCTGCCTTCTTTTATGATTCATTTGCCTGGAAACTTCTTTTCTATCCTTTAACTCTGAGTTTGTTTGCATCCCTTGTAGTGAGATGAGTCTCCTGAATGCAGCAAATAATTGGGTCATGGTTTCTTATCCAGTTTGCCATGATGTGTATTTTCAGTGATGCATTTAGTCCACTCACATTCAGGTTGATTATTGAAATGTGATTGTTTATCACTGTCATGAGGTTCTTATGAAGTTTTTTGTTTGTTTTCTTGCAGCTTTGGGGATGATGTATGTGTGTGTTTTCAAGTTTCTTGTGCTGTATTCTCTGTTGATTCTGTCCTCTGTTGTTCTCTTGGGAAGTGTGTAATCATTCTTTTTTTTCTTTCTTCTGTGCTTAATACCTTTTTAAGTGTCTCCTGTATAGCTAGCTTGTCAGGAAGCTGCATACTCTCTTAGGGACTGGATGTCTGGGAAGGATTTTAAGTCTCCATCTCTGATGAAGCTGAGCTTGACTGGATAGGAAATTCTTGGTTGAAATTGTTTATCTTTGAGGACTTTGAATATAGGACTCTAGTCCCTTCTTGCTTGTAGTGTTTCTGCCGATAGGTCTGCTGCTATTCTGATGGGTTTTCAGAAACCAATGCAAAAACCAATTGAACACACACACACACACACACACACACACACACACACAGGCATACACACACACCCCAAAACAAACTGGAATAACAACAAAGCAAACAACAACAACAACAAAAAAACAAACAAGAAAAAACTAAACACACACACATGCCTAGCATAAAGTTAATAGAGAAGAAAAACAGAAAGATGGCGGGGTGGAAGGAATCCAGGTTGAACCCTCACACATATATTGACACACACCTTAAACAGTAAGAAATGAAAATAAAAAAATCTAGAAGAACAAAAGAGCAAAAACAAACCAACAACAACAAAAAAATTGAAAGATGAACACTCAATTATTCATCTGCACACATATACAGAAAATGACAAACAAAAGAAGAAAGAAACAAATAGAAAAGAAAAAAATTGGGGGGATGCATATCAAACCCTTCATTCATGCACAAAGGAAAAATATTTTAAAAATAGATGAACTAATAAACAGTCAAAAAAACTTTAAAAACTTAAAAAAAATTGAAAATTACAAAAAAAAAACCCAACCTACCCTCTTGTGTCAGGCTCTGCAACTGTTTCTCTAATCAGGTCTTTACTGCAGAGCCACCTCTTTCATTATCTCCTCAGTGTCCAGAGCAGGAAAGGAAGAGGGGCAGTGGAGGTGGGTGGGGCTGCAGTCCTCCCCTCCCACTCTCCTATGGTCAGGGAAATCTCCTCTGGTGGGGAGGTAAGGTATTGTCTCTTCTCCAGGTATATACTGGGGGGCGGGGTGGGGGGGCAGCCTGGCCTATCCTGGAATGGAGTTCTCCCATTGTGACTGATGTCCAGGTTCCGCCTGGGTTTGTCCCTCTCAGTTGGGCCCACTTGTGTGGGTCTGATGTTCTGAGGATTGCTAAGGAGGAGGGAGTTTGGGTCAGCCCTGAACTCATCACTGATCTCTTTGGAGTTTTTTCTCATCCTTTTCTGTCCTCACCCTTTGTCCACGACTGGATCAGGGTAGAGGGTGGGGTGCCTGGAACTCAGCACTTGTCAGGTCCCTCTGAAGTTTGTGCTTTCAGTATATTCCCTCTGGGTTACAGTCAATCCCTGAGTAGTTGATCCACCAGTCACAGAGATTGGTTCTGTTGCTCCGTGGTGAGCAAGTCAGAGCACTTTCCTGCCCCGTCTTCAAGATGGTGGTGGGGTGCCTCTCTTGTCCTCTTTCATGGGACTTTGCTTCCAGACTCCCTCCACAGCCCCTGTTGCCAGTGCCCTGCCAGGTGCTGAAGTGGTGAGGCAAAGCCAGGAGCCAGCAGTCTCTCTCTTGATGCAATGGTGAGGGAGAACCTGAGGTGATGGTTTTTCCCTGCTGCCTTTGCGCAGAAAAACTTTTGTCTGTTTTAAAAAAATAATGGTGCTCAGCTTCTGTGAGCTGGGAAGAGTCAGGGACAAAGCAGAGAAACTGCAGCACCAGCTGTTGCACCAGAGGCCTGACCACTTGCTCACGAGTCCCCACTTAGACAGTCTCTCCCTGCATTTTCTTCCCAGGGAGGGTTTGTTGATTAAGAAAAGAAAAAGAAAAGAAAGAAAAAGAAAATGGTGCTTGGCTCAGTGTCCTGGAAATTGCTAGGGTCCAAGCCCAGCAGCTATGGCACCAGCTGCTGCACCAGGAGAGCCCTGGCTGCTAGCTCCCTAGCCCTCACTCAGTCAGCCACTCACATGCCCACTCGCTCACCAGCACAAACACAAAATCTTCCATATCCTCATTCACTCACACCAGGACTCGTACAGTCCAACTGGCTCGGCCGCCATCTTCCCCAACCCCCTATTAGGAGTATTTCCTCAGTCCTTACTTGCCCATAAACTCTAGATATGCCCTTCACTTGCCCTAAATTAACTTAAAGCTCAATCTGGCTCAAACTTGGTATTCCTCAAGTCCACAGCCTCTCATACCAAATAAACATGCTCATCTCTCTGAATTCTATAACTTTTTTAGTGGTGGGGGTGCTTATCTGGCTCTCTGATCCAGATATCTAGGGATTGTCTTTGAATTTCTCATGCAGTCCTTTGGATGTAGGAACCACCTGAGTATCTCACCATTCTCTCTCCTCCTTCTTACTTTCTATGTTATTGCCACATCATCTTTCACTTGAATTACTGCCATAGCTTGACTATTGATTCTTTGCCTATAATTTGTCCTTTGCTAGAATTTGTCATTCTAAGGGTGAGCTCTCTAAATGTGAACAGTTTAAATCTAGCCTGATTTTTTTATTTTAAAAAGCAGATAAGATTCTTCAGAATTTTCTTCCTCCTCCCTCTGTGCTGATGTTCGTTAAGTTCCCCCATCACCTCTCTCCCTCTGGCTATGGACACTGCTGACTGCCTAACATGTTTTGTTCTCCTCCTTCTCTCTCCTCACAGAGCTACATCCAGTTACCATGCTCCCAGCTCCTGAAAGGAGGGTTGCTTGCCTTCTGATGTCTCTGCACGTGGCACCTCTTGCTCCATAATTGGCCTGGGATGGGCAGACAGGCTGAAGGGAAGATTACTTACTCTCTGTCTTGCTGGGTATGAATAAAAGAGCCTGTAACTCTGTTGCTTCTGGGCACATTGAGATCACCAGAGGCAACATCCTTGGGATGAAGCTGATGGTGAGGACAGTGAAATATGCAGAGAGAAGGCATAGAAGAAGAATTAAGATGCTGAATGGCACCTCATCTGGGGGCCAACTTGGGCTTGAGTTACATGAACTTAGCAAGGGTTTTGTTGTTAGCAGCCCTAACTCTATAGATACTGTTCAAGCCTCCAATGACTGTACACACCCTGCTTAAGTGTGGGTGAATACATGTCCCACATGACTGGAGACAGCACTGTTTTATGTTCATCATTTGATCATAATTAATAACTGTGTTCTGAAAGTCTGAACCATAGAACATGTGTTCCCACTACTGGAGTCACTCTGCATGGGCATCCTCTGCCTGGAGGACTCCTACTCAGATGTTTAGAGTACCACCTTGATGGTGAGGAGGCTTATCCAGAATTCCTTTTCTTCCCCATTTGCCTGAAGAGAATCTCCTTATTCCTTTTTAACAGCTTCTGTTGTGTGGCCATGTCTGGTGCTGCTTATACTAGACTGTGTTGAAATTACTTCTGTTATTTTTATTAGATTGTGAACTTAAAGGGAGGTATAGTATGTGCTCAATAAGTAAAGGTTTGTCATTTTTTATACAGTAGGTAGGGCTGAGTCACAAAGTGGCCACATAATTCTTTAAGTGTGGCACAGCCTGACAGAGTCTAGAACTCTTCCTCCCAGATCATGGATGCTCACCAGGACAGAGAAGTCATTGGCGTGATCTCCTGACCATCCTTCCCAACCCACTAAGCAACCTCCTGGGTCTGCCCTAAAGAGCCTGACAAGGTTCTCTGGGCTTTTACTTGGCCAAGGTCCTGCAGCAGGACAGTATTGACAATGTCCCTAAAGGCTCTCAACTGCTTGGCTGAAGATTTTGTGATGCCTGAGCTGGGTGAAGACTATTCCTCACTTCTGCAAACCAAGGGTTATTGCAACGGACAAGGCTCTCAGGTCCCCATTTTCCATCTCAAAGTGAAATGCTCCTTTGTTCTTAAGCAGACTTCAGGCATCTTAGAACCGAGCCTCATTTGTTATTTCTCTATTGCTCTTTGTCCCTGTGCACAGGCCTGGAGGCTGCCCGACTTTCATGAATAGTTTCTCTACTGGAAAGAACCAAGTAAAAGGAGGCCATGTGGCTCTGGGTCTTCATTCCAAGTCCCCAGACAAGGTTCTGTGCAATTATACTCTGCTTTTTCTTCTGAGCTTTCCTGGAAACCTTAGCTTGTTAGACAGTCCCTGGTACCACCCTGGAATGGTGAGGGCAGAATTTGGGAACCTTGACAAGAAAAGTCAGAAAGAGTCATACAGCTCTTTCTCAGTCTATTGAAGAAGATATCCCAACATTATCATAAAGCCAGCAATGAGAGTGGCACAGCTATAGTTGCTGAGAAATATGGCATGTAGCCCATGGCCAGACAGCTCAGCACCTGGAGTGGAGGTGCAGGGGAGGCATCCAGACATGCCTGTTTTGTCCGTGGTTCCCCATATGGTTTGGAAATGCAGTGGCTTGGAGGTTTTGCAGAGAATGTCAAAAGTAAAATACTCCTGTCAGAAAATAAACCTAACATTACAATATGCATTCAGGATGTTTTTCCAGCATTATCTCTGCACACCCAGCAAACATCTCTGAACACAGATGCTCACAGCGCTTCAGCATCACAGAGAACCCATATAGTTCTCAACCTCTGCATCTTTGATAATCCTTCTAACTTGGCTTGACATAGCTCTCTATCTTTTTTATTCAGCAAAACTGTAAACAAATTTTAAAATCCAGTTGAAATAACTTCTCCTAAGAAGCCTGCCCTTTTATGAACTTCCAAAATGGAAGCAATTTGAGTTTTTTTCTCCTAAAAACTTTGGACATCCCTTGATTACAGATGTTAGGATACTAGAGTAACTGTGTGCATGCATCCTAGCTACTATTTGAGACCTAGTGGGGAGGAGGTACTGTCTTATTCAGACTTCCAAAATGTTCTCTATGGTTGATGCTCTGAAATATTGAATGAGTTTATCATGAGGAGACTGCTGTTTTCAGGCAGATAAAATCCAAAATTGTAAAACATTATCTTTTTTTCCTTTTGCTGTTTTCAGGCAGATAAACTTCAAAATTGTGAAAAAAAATTTTTTTCTTTCTGGTTTGGCAAATAACTTTCATTCTCTAATGGAAAGCTTTAATTGGAACCTTGATTCTGTGTTTGGGGGTAATGGGCCTTACTAAAAATGGATTAGAGCAGTTCATAAACTCTTTCCCTAAATGTTAACATATTACAGGGCCTACAGAGGTTATTTAGCTTGGCAAGAAAGCTAGTATTAAAGACCAGAATAGCAATTTCCTGGATTCCTGTGCAGGCTTCTAACTTGCTTCAGTGCCCTTGGGCCCTGAGTGGACAGTTGTGACATCATTAGTAACAACTATAAATCAGCAGAAATCCCCAAGCTCTTCATAGTTTTCTTGCAAAGAGAGTGAAGGAACAAATGGGCAGAGTAGGCATCAGGGAACAATTACTGATCACAGTCAACTTCTAGAGCATCCACTGTTGGCCTCTCCAAGGGCTTTGCTTAAGTGACTTTGTAACCCTCCTCAGACTAAGTGTTGCCTGATGCAAAGTAGTGGGGTGCCTTTCCCAGGTCATATAACTGAGAACCTTAGTGATTGCATTTGATTTGAGAGTTGGGTTTCCAACCATTCTACAACACTGTCTTCTTAATTAGAAACAACCTCTTGAAGTTCAAGTTCAGAGAACTTGACTGGGGCAGACAGAGACATGCTCTGCAGGTTTGGATTCTGTGTTCTTCACACCAGCACAGGGACTATTGTGCCCAGATGCTGCAAAACTGGGCTCTGGAATAGCCCTAGACTGGCATCGGGATCCACCTCTGTCAAAAGGCAAGGTACCTTTGGGAATGTTTGTTGTTCAAGACCTCAGCGCATTAGTTTCTTCACCTGTAAAATGGGGTTGTTATGAAGATTGAGACATTTCATGGGCAGAACTCCGCAAGGCGTGGAGAGATAGAAAAGGAGGAAGAGAAAGAGAGAAGGCAGCATTGGTGGTGGGGGTTAGTGAGGGCAGGAGACAGTCTGTTTTCCATCCTAAAATAGCTCCCAGTTCTGTGGTAATAAGAATATTCAAAAAAAGAAAAAGAAAAAGAAATATTTCTAGATAGGACCTCCCTTGTGCTTTTCTGTTGACCACCCTATCTTTCAGTATCTCTGAGGCCTGGTGCTCAACTGTGGCTACTCTTTCACTTCTTCCTTCCCCACCTAGTCTTGCCCTTACTCAGGATTATGGACCTGCTACTCAGCTGGCTGCAAGAGCTGGCCCTTGGGTCTGTATGTGTTCTCTGGCTTGGCCCCAGATACTGAGCACTGCAGACACAGAGCCCTACAAAATGTTCTGACCCCACCTGCAACCCAGTTGAGTGTTACCCCCAACCCATGTCCACAAGAAGGCGGGCCCCTTGGATGCTTCCCTTGAGAGCATCCTGCTGGCCATGAAATATTGGCATCTGCAATGCCAGGCCCATTTTCCAGAATAGTCACAAGGATGTTTCCCAAAGTGAAAGGGGTTTGGGCCTGTTCCACTGAGCCATAACACTGATCTGAAAACCAGATGGAGAGATTTATGGATTCAGGAAAAAGTCTCCAAGTTACCAATGCCCAAATACCAGTGGCCTGGGCTCTGGTGGTAAGTATGGCCAGTCGGTGCAGTTTATCCATAGTTCTGCTACTTTTGCAACCAGAGCCAAGGTGACTGAATTCCTCACATAACCACAGCACTCATTCATCATGCATGTTTACAATAACAGACACACTTCAAGGCCATTGACAAAAAGCAGCCTTCTGATGACCAAGTCACACTGGTCACACAGTGCAAAAGGCCATTGGCCAAGACTCCAGATCTGGGTGAGATGTGACTTATCTCAGGAATGCCTGGCTTTGAAAAATATACACAGAGTGACCCATGACAGACCCTTAAAACCTGTTTGCTGGCTCTCATGCATTCTCTGCCTCATTAAAAATGTTGGTTGTTTAAAATTACTGAGGGATAATTAAACAGGTCTGCTGTTGATTTATGAGAGTCAAACAGAGCTATGAATGCACAGAAATACTGTTGTGGGGTAGGCAACATATGAATATAGGCTTAAATGCAGTTGAGGGAGTCTGACTCAAGGTTGGTCATAAGAAGTGATATGTCTTAATGACATTTCAAATCCATAGGGGCCCAGGTATTACATTTTGATATCTTGCCCATATTTTGAATTTAGTAACTTTTTAGTTTTAATACCTGAACAACAACAACAAAATGAAATGAAAGATTGTATGACCCTCCTCTCCCCCCCACCACCAGAGCACACCCACAGGCACACATTTGGAATTTGAAATGGGAATCAAAGGAACTGGTTGGACTTCACTTCTCAATACCCAGCCTGGCCTAGCAGTGTGGCTGACACGCCCCCCTAAGGTGGGTTTTACGATAAATTAAAAATTGGAGGGTGTGGGTGCAGTTTGGTTCTGTCTGGGCCTTCACTCCAGCAGTTTCATGGAGTGGGATGGGTAGGGAATCATTTTCTCTCTGTGTTGAAGCTCACAGTAAGAGAACAAAACACAGAATGTGGCTGAGGCCGACTCCTTTAGGGGAGAACCAAGTTGGAAGGCAGAAGACATAAAGACCTTCAAGTACTTTACCTTCCCACCTGGTTGAGTTCCCTGCTGGTCTGGGAGCAACCACGGTTCATGGCTGGATGTCCTGTTGAGGGTCTTGCATTCCTGTGTCTACTGGCTATGCTGGCAGCTTCTTGCAGCTGAGCCTGGGGTTAGTGTCTTGGGGCCACAGGTTTTGTTGTGCTCTGTCTAATCAGTGCAGGGACATCTACTTCTAGACACCATGAAAAATGGGCTCTCTTCTGTCTCAGAGAACAGCTTCTTCCACCCTGAAAGCTTGTCCCTGGAAGCCAGCCTGGGCCATGTCCCTCCTGGACATTTTCATGCATTTACCCATCACTCTCTTTCAGTTGCCTCTCCTCTCTTCAGCTCTATCCTGAGCATATTTTAATTTCTAATATTTCCAACTCAGTGGCCCACACTGGGGTCAGTTGCAGGGCTCAATACTGAAAGCCTGAGATCCTAGCTTGAGAACCAGCTACACTTCCTCCGTGTTCTCTGGGATGTTCACCCCGAGTGACCCAATACTTCCAAGGGAAGAAAGAAAATCAAGCTCTGGAAATGACTGCTGGTAGCAATAGCATTCAATAAATATTTTCCCTGCGTAGTACTGTCTTGAAGGTACTCCTAGCAAAATCAGAGTGACGTAAGAATTGTCCTAGTCCCATATTCCTTTTTCATTTCACTTCTGCCTTGTCTTCTGTTAACAAGTCAGAAATTCCACCCTCCTCTGAAACCCATACTTCTGATCAAATTTATTTTTGGAGGTTCCTCTCTTAATCTAGAATGAACTTCCCAGGTGTTCTGATTAATTCGATATTAAGCTTTCTTGCTTCCTTCTGCCAGAAACCACCTCAGAATGTAAGTAACTTCTCTCTGCTATGAACCCCAAGCTATCCACAAATCACCACCAAAGACCCCTTTGTTCTAACAAAGAAAATATTTCACCAACCTGGTTTTAGTTACTATGTATACTTAGAAATACTTGAAATGCTCAAAATACTCTTTCATACTGAATTTAAGTTGATTTAAACTGTCCTTGTCCTCATTTTTTCTGGATTGGCAAATTTATTATATGGAAAAATTAAAATTAATGACTATATTTTATACACCCCCATGACAAATAGATCCAAATCTTTAAAAAATAGCAAGTGGTTACTTTATTCTATTTAAGTGTCCCTGAGACTTAATAAGGCAGTCACATACTTTAGGTTTTAATGTTTCTGTCATATTTATCAGTAATTCTAACCTAAGAGCCATTAAAAACTAGAACTTGATTGTTTAGATTGGAAATGAAAGCACCTCCTGTTCTGTGAATCACCAAGGCAACTCCTGTCTCCATCTGTGGTGTCCTGAACTTTTACAGCCAGAACCGGGAAAAGTTGGTTTCCTTTTTACATAAATAGGAAAGTTGTACTGCTGTGCATGTGACCCCACAGATTGACCTCTGCAGTGTACTGAATCTGATAAAAATGACACTTCTTTCTCTCTCTATGAGTTAAAATATTTGAATGATCAACGGCAACACAAGTACAAGTTAGAATGTGAAGCAGAGTCAATATCTTCAGTTAATAAAATCAAGTTGTTTATTCAGAGATAATTGGCCCTGAGAGAATTTCAGGAACAGTAGAGTCATCAAAGCTGAGGCTTTGTGTTGTGGTTGTCACCCCAAGGACTCTGCTGAATCTGGAGGTGGACATGGATAGGGCACGTGTGTAGAAAAAGGTGCAGTTCAGGGTGGAGTGGTATTTATGGGTTTTAAGAGTTAAGGAAAAAAGAACCACCTTGTCATCTGAAAGAAGATAAATAGCAAATTGTTGAAGCAACAGGCCTCCGGGGACTAATTACTCGTCCATAGTAATTCAGGAACTTCACTAGTGACTTACATTGACTTAACATGTCAAATGTCAGCTTTGTGTTATGAAATAAAAATACATGTTCTTTTAGTGTAAACAATACAGAAATGTTTTAAAATGTCTTAAATTGTTAGTCACACTGGACAAATTCAGTGCCTTACACTGCATCCCCACAGCTCTATGCCTGGAGGTCACAAAGTGTAAAAAAGAAGAGTATCAAAGTTACACAGTGCAGATATGTAGTTAAACTCCAAGTAGGTACCTTTGTTCACCTGGCAGCTGAGAAGCATCCAAACATTCCCTCAGAGACACTCATGTTGCACATTCAGAATGGAAGAATGATCCTAAATAAATGTCTCTGACCCTTACCAATCTCCATTCAGCTTTGTTTTGGAGTAGGTTGTTGTAGGAGATTGACCAGGAGGCTGTTGGCCAGCTGTGCTCCTGGTAGAGTTTGAGCCAGCAGTAGCAGGTGGCAAAGAGCATGGGATTCTTATCATACTACCTGGCTTCCTGGCACTGCACTCTACTGTGCAAACAGCCTTAGTTTCTCATGGAGTATCATACAGATAAAATACAATATGTCTGTAAAGCAGATTGAGGAACTGTACCTAGTACACATACTAGGTACAGTATGTACTAGCTCTGTTTAAATAGCCTTTCAACAGCCTGGTATTGGTAAAAGAACAGACATAGACCAGTGGAACAGTATAGAGATTCTGGAAGCAGAGCCTCAATTCCTCAACCAACTCATCTTTGACAAAGCCTCCAACAACCACCACTGGGGAGAGGAGAACCTATTCAGTAAATGGTGTTGGGAAAACTGGCTGACCACATGCTGAAGATTGAAACAGAACCCCTACCTGTCACCATACACAAAAAATAACTCGAAATGGATCAAAGACCTAAATGTAAAACCTCAAACTATAAGAATCTTAGAAAATGCAGGAGACACCCTTATGGAAATTGGAACTGGAAACCAATCCCTATTCGGAACCCTAAATGCCCATACCTTAAGAAATAAGATAGACAGGTAGGACCTCATCAAACTAACAATCTTCTGCAAAGCAAAAGAAACCATCAAGAAAACAGGGAGACAACCCACAGAATGGGAAAAAATATTTGACAATTGTATTTCTGACAAAGGCCTAGCATCTAGGATCTACAAGGAACTCAAATGCGCTGAAAGAAAAAAAAAAAAAAACCCAAAAAACAGCCCCATTAAAAAGCGGGCAAAAGACATGAATAGACATTCTCCAAAGAAGATATATGGGCAGCCAACAGACACAAGAAAAAGTGTTCAACCTCACTCATCATCAGAGAACTGCAATCGAAACCACATTGAGATACCACCTAACCCCAGTAAGAATGGCTATCATTAATAAAACAAACAACAACAGATGCTGGCGAAGATGTGGAGAAAAAGGAATGCTTCTACACTGCTAGTGAGAATGGAAACCAGTGCAACCTATTTGGAAGACAGTGTGGCGGTTTCTGAAAGAACTAGAAATTGACCTTCCATATGACCCAGCAATTCCCCTATTGGGAATATACCC
>CAUYQG010034271.1:0-14172 GCA_963574415.1 Tarsius wallacei | reverse complement strand
GATGAAGCTTAACTTGGCTGGGTAGGTTATCCTTGGTTGAAATTGCTTATCTTTTAGGAATTTGAAGATAGGGCTCCAAGCTCTCCTAGCCTGCAGGGTTTCTGTAGATAAATCTGCTGCTATTCTAATTGGTCTTCCATGGTAGGTGATCTGGCCTTTTTCTTTTGCTGCCTTTAGGATTTTTTCTTTTATACCTACTTTGTTTAGGCGAATTATTATATGTCTAGGAGTTTGTCTTCTGATTTGTTGTTTTGCAGGGGTTCTCTGAATCTCTTGCATATGAATTTTGGCATCACTGATTAAATAAGGGAAGGTTTTATGAATAATCTCATGGAAAGTTTTTTCCAGTGTGGTCTCTGTCTCTCTTTCTGTCTCAGGAAGGCCAACTACTCTTAGGTTCAGTCTCTTGAAGTAGTCGCTCATCTCTTGAAAGTTTTGTTCTGTCTTTTTAAGCTTATTTTCTGAGTTTTTAACAGTTTGGGTTTGTTCTATATTTTGGTCCTCAAGCTCTGAGAGTCTTTCTTCTGTTTGGCTAATTCTGCTTTCCATGCTTATCAGTTTGTTATTAATTTCATTCACAGTATTCTTTCTTACTGTTATCTCAGTTATCAGCTCCTTCCTAATTTCTTCTTGTTTCTCCTCACTTCCTTTTAATCTTTCTATTAATGTCTTGATATCTAGGTTTGCTGTTTGAGACCAGCTATTCTGGGAGTTCTTCATTGTTTGCATTCCGAAGTCAGTTTTCTCAGTGTCTGCCCTCCCAATGGTCTGGGAGAGACCCATATTATTCTATTGCTTTTTCTTCATTTGTATAGATTTTTCTCTCTCTCCCCCTTTCTCTCTCCTTCTTTAGTTCTGTATTTTGGTGAAGGTTGGGTAGCTTTTGCTTTATTTGTGCAATCTCCTGTTCTTCCTTATGTGGTTCATCTGGCTTTGTTCACTTTTGAGGCAGGATTGTCGGCTGGGGACTGTAGTTTTTGCAGTTTTGAGGTTTAATTGAGGGGACGTTGTGATTTAGAATATATCTGCTGATTCCAGCATCCACCAACAGGTGTTTGCGCACACTGGAGCCTATTTCCCACCACCTTACAATCTGTGCAGCAGGATGTAGGTTTGGTCCCTGGAACAAAAGGAGGTATGAAAGAGGAAAATAATGGAGGAAGGGCGTGGTCAATAGGAAGTTAGAAAGAGAGAAGAGTGAGGGAAGACAGACATACATACTAACAGGTGAATAAGAGACACAAGGCCAGAGAGAAATGACAAAGACACACAGGAAAAATTCCCTAAAACATACCAGTAAACACACAAAGACAGTCCAATAAAATCATGCTTTTTGATGCGTTTTCCCCAACACAAACAGATGGTGTAATTCAAAAAGCAAACAAAAGTGAGCAAAACAAACAGTCAAAATGGTAAAATCAAAAGTCAAAATAAGAAATCAGACTAGCTCTGGAATCTTTCCGGAGTGTCTAAAGTCTCTTCAGCTCTGATCTCCAGCCTCTCCCCTTTGCTTTCATTGCAAGCAGCTAGATTTACTTACAGCTTTGGTTTGTTCTTTTCGCCTGCTGCCTGAGAGGTCTGCGACTCTTAGTTGCCTGCATCTGATTCAGCATAGCGGAAGAAATGTGTCACCTGTTTAACTAAGTTACCCTGGGAACCCAGGTGAAGTGTGCTCCTAGGTGGGAGGGGCAATGCAAATCTCTTCCTGGAAAATGGCCGAGGTGGGCAGCTCCTCTTTCACGGATACTTTCTCTTCACTCATCTGGGTCCCTGGGTGATCCACTATGATGGGCTGTGATGGCATGCAAGGCACAAGCTATCAGTTGCTCAGCTGGGCACTGGATCTGGTGTGCCACCAGCAGGCTGAGGTGGAGGAGGGAGCTGGGAGTTCCCTCCTGTGGAGCTGAGGGCCGCCGATCAGCACCTCCTTAAGATACGCTTTTCCCTTACCCAAGCATGGGGTCCTATGCTGGGTGCCTCAACCAGAGTGGGCCCAGAGCTTCAGAGCTTCAAAGGGCTGGTGGTGAGCAGTGAGAGTGACTTTGGGTCCCTGACAGAATACTTCGGCCAGAAATGGAGCTGGTGTCTCTGTGGGGTGGGCGCCCCTGGGTGACCAGCGGCTTGGTTCTCTTGTTTTCTTTTATGGGTGCCTCAGTGACTGGCTTTCCTCCTTAATGGGTGCCACTACGACAGGGTCTTCTCTGTGGTAGGTTTTCTAATGACTGGCCAGACTCTATGATGGGTACTACAGTGACTTGTCCTCTTTTTTGATGGGTGTCCCAGTAACTAGGCTTCCTCCAAAATAGTTGCCACAGTGACAACCCATCATTTGTGATGGGTGTCCTGATCTCTGTGCTCCTAGAAAATGAGTGACACAGTGACTCACGCTCTTCTTTACTGGGTGCCCTAGTGATTGGTTCTCCTCTATTATGGGTGCCCTAGTGACTGGTGCCCCATCATATTGGGATTCACTATTACTGGTTCTCTTCTATAATGGTAGCCTCATTGTCTACCCTTCCTCTGTTATGTATGCCATAGAAACTTGTCCTCCACAGTGGTGGGCATCTCAGGGACTACCTAACCTTTGTTATTGGTGCCACAGTGACAATGCTTCCTCTATGATGGATGCCAAAGTGACTGACCATTCTCTACGAAAAATGTGCCAGTGATTGGCCCTCTTACTAATGGGTGTTCCAAGATCTGGTCCTCCTATGGGATGAGTTCCTCAGTTACTAGCACTCCTCTGTGATGGATGTCCCAGTGACTGTCTCTCCTCTATGATGGGTTCTGCAGTGACTGGCCTCTATATATGATGGGTACACCAGTAATTATCCATCACTTGTGATGAGCATCAAAATGACTGTGTCCACTTTATAATGGGTAACCCAATGACTGAGCATCTGTGTGATTGAAGCCACAAAGAATGGTAATGTTTTGAAATGAGTGACACAGTGACTAAAGCTTTTTTTGAGATGAGCATCTTAGTAACTGGGCCTCCTTCAAAATGGGTGTCCCAGTGACTAGCCCTCCTCTTTGATAAATGCCCCAATATCTGATCCTTCTTCATAATGGGTGCTACAGTGACCGACCCTTCTCTCTGATGGGTTTCCCAGTGACTAGATTTCCTCAGCGATGAGTGCCACAGTGAATGTCCCTCCACTGTTATCTTTGCTAAACTGATTAGTACTCCTTTGTGTGGGTGACTCAGTAACTAGTCCTCCTTTATAAAGGGTAAGACCAAAAATGCCCCACCTCTGTAACAAGTGCCACTGATTGTCTCTCATCTTTTATGGGGGCCCAAGTGACTACCCCTCCTCTGTGGGTTTCATATTGATTAACCCTCCTTTTTGATGGGTACCCCAGTGACTGAGCCTCTTCTGTGAAAGCTGTTCCAGCAAATTGCTCTCCTCTGTGATGAGTGGTTCCGTGACTGGGCATCTTCTCTTAATGAAGTCTCAATAATGGCTCTTCTTTGTGAATATTGCCTCAATGACTTGCCCTCCACTGTTATGGGTATCCCAATGACTAGACTCCTTAGTGATTGGTGCTCTGGTGACTGACTCCTCTCTGTGATGGGTGTCCAAATGACAGTTTCTCTTTTGTGTTGAGTTCACCAATGAAAAACCTTCTTCTTTGATGGTACCATAGTGATCTGCACTCCTCCATAATAATTGCCAGAGTGACTGGTCCTACTCATCATTGGAGTTCTAGTGACTGGGTATTCTTGACAATGGGTGCACCAATTACTAGCCCACCTCTGTAAAGGGCATTTCAGTAACTGGTCTACTCCAACATGGGTGCCCCAGTGATTTGCCTTCCTCTCTATTCAGTGCCCTAGTGACTTTATCAGTGCTGGGTGCCTCAGTGACTGAACTTCCTACATAATGAGTGCTCCATTGCCTGACTCCTCTGTGATGGATGCCTCAGTGTCTAGCCATCCTCTGCGATGAGTGCACTAGAGACATACTCCTCTGTGATAGGTGCACTAGTGAATAACAGTTCTCTTTGATGAGTGTCCAAGTTACTGAGCTTTCTCTCTGACAGTGCCTTAGGGAGTTGCTCTCCTCTCTAATCCTCTGCTTCAGTGATTGGCCTTTCTTCTAATATATATATATCAATGGCTTACCTTACTCTGGTATGGGTGACTAGGTAACTAGCCTTCTTCTGGGTGGGTGCCTTAGAGTGGGGCTGTCTTCTGTGATGTGTGCCCAAGTGACAAGATGTACGTTTCAGGGACAGGGCCTCCTTCTAATAGGTGTTCCAGTAACAGTAACTGGCCCTCCTCTGCGAGTCGTGCTTCAGTGATTCCCCAAACTCCACTGAATGGACATCCTTTATAATGGGTGACCCAGTGATTGGCCCTACTCTGTGATGTTTCACAGTCACTGGCTCTCTCTGGTAATAGAAGACATAATGACTGGTTCTCTAAAGTGATGGGAGCCTAAGTAACTGGCTGTCCTATGTTATGGCTGTCCAGAGATCACTCTACACTTTGATGGCAGCCACATTGAGTAGACTTCGTCTGCAATGGTTTCCCAAGTTACTGGCCCTCCTTTCTTATTGCTGTCCAGAACTAACTCTACTCTCTAATGGCTGCTGCATTGAGTAGACTCACCTCTGAAACAAGTGCCACTGACTGTCCCTCATCTGTTATGGGGGTCCAAGTAACTGCCCCTTCTCTGTTGGTTTACAATTGATTAACACTCTTTTGTGATGGATGCCCCAGTGACTGAGCCTCTTCGGCGACGGCTGTCCCAGAGGATAGCTCTCCTCTGTGATGGGCGCTTCAGTGACTGGGGATCCTCTATTAATGAGGTCCCAATAAATTGGTCTCCTCTGTAATTATTGTGCCAATGACTTGCCCTCCATTTTAATATGTAATCCAGTGACTGGCCTCCTCAATGATTTGTGCCCTGGTGACTGATACTCCTTTCTGACGGGTGTCCAAGTGGCAACCCCTTTTTGTGTTAAGTTCACCAGTGATAAGCCTTTTTCTGTGATGGTGCCCAACTGATCTGCACTCCTCTCTAATAATTGCTCTAGTGACTATTCCTTCTCTTCATTGTAGTCCTGGTGATTGAATATTCTTGATAATGTCCAATTACTAGTCCACCTCTGTAAGGGGGCTTCCACTGATTAAACTCCTCCAACATAGGTCCCCCAGTGACTTGTCTTCCCCTCCATTCAGTGCCCTAGTGATTAACTAACTCTTCTCAGTACTGGATGCCTCTGTAACAAAACCTCTTTCATAATGAGAGCCCCATTATCTGACTTTTCCGTGTGATGGGTGCCTTAGAGTCAGGCCATTCTCTGTGATGAGTGCACCAGAGATTTGTGCCCCTCTGTGATGGGTACACTAGTGCATAACCCCATCTTTGATGGGTGTCCCAGTTACTGAGCTTTCTCTCTGGTGATGCCTCAGCTAGTGGCCCTCCTCTCTAATCACTGCCTCCGGTGAATGGCCTTTGTTCCAATGGATACATCAACGACTATCCCTCCTCTGGTATGGGTGACTATGTAAGTAGCCTTCCTCTGGGTGGGTGCCCTAGTGAATGGAACTCCTCTGTGATGTGTGCCCAAGTGGCTAGCCCTTCTCTGAGATGTATGTTTCAGGGACAGGGCATCCTCCTAATGGGCATTCCAGTAACAGTCACTGGCCCTCGTCTGTGAAGAGTGCTTGAGTGACTTCCCAAGATTTCAGTAATGGCAGCTATACTGTCTTTCTTTCCTCTATGAATGTTTTTCCAGTGACTGTTCCACCTCCATATAAGGTTATTCGTGATTCAGTGAATGGATATCTTCTATGATTGGAGACCAAGTGATTGGCCCTCCTCTCTGGCCATGTCACAGTCATTGACTCTCTTTGGTGATGATAGCACCAATGATGGTTCTCTTTTGGGATGGTTGCCCTAGTAGCTGGCTCTCCTCTGTTATGGTTGTCAGAGCTCACTCTACTCTCTGATGTCTGCCACACTGAGTAGACTTCTGCAATGGGTGCCCAAGTTACTGGTCTTCCTCTAAAGTATGTGCTCTAGTAACTGACTCTTCACTGTCTTGGCTGTCCAGAACTCACAATACTCTCTGATGACTGCCCCATTGAGTAGACTTTCCAATGTGTGCCCTAGTTTCTGGCCATCCTCTATAATATATGTCCTAGTGACTGGGACTCCTCTCAGAAGAGTGTACAAATGATTGTACTTTGTGAAAACTGCCTTAATGACTGTGCCTCATCCATAAGATGCCAGAGTGACAAGTCTTCCTCTTTGATGCTGCTATACTGTCTGTCTTTTTTCTATGAATGCTTTTCCAGTGACTCTCCCACCTTCATATTATGTACCTCAATGACTGACATTCCTCTGTTATTGGTGTCAAGGTGACAAGTCCTCCACTGTTTGAAGTGTTCGTATGACAGCCTCTTATATGAGAAGAGTGCCTCCGTGACTGATATTCTTCATGGATGAGTAATTCAGGGCTGGTTTCTTCTCTGATAGCTTGCCTATTGACTATCCCTTCTTTGTAATAGGTGCCCCTGTGATTGACTTTCCTCTGTGATGGGTGTCCCAGTGACAGTGGCTCCTCTGTGATCAGGGCCTAATGACTTAATTCAACTGTGATGGGTACCTCAGTGACTGTTCCTTCTCTGTGCTTGTTTTTTTACTGACTAGTCCTCTATTGGAATCAGTGCTCCAGTAACTGGCTCCCTGTGTAAGTGGTTCCCCAGTGACTGGCCCTCATCTATGATGGGCATCCCAGGGATTGGTCTTTTCTGTGATGGGTACCATCGTGACTGGCCCACAACAGTTATGGTTTCCTAGTTGTTGGCTTCCTATTTGATGGGTTACTGAGTGAATTAATCTTCCCAATGATTTGTTTTCCTTTGTGATTTGGTGTCCCAGTGACTGGCCATCCTCTTGATGAATCTCTCAGTAATTTTCCCTCTTCTATGATGAGTGTCCTAATACTGGGTCTCTTTGGATGTTGGTGCCCCACTGAATAGGCCTCCTCTGTGTTGGGTGTCCCAGTGACTAGCCTTCTTCAGTGATGTGTGCCACAATGAATACCCCTCCAATGTTTTTGGGCTATACTGACTAGTACTGCTTTGTGTGGGTGACTCAGTAACTAGCCCTCCTCCAAACAGGTTAAGTCCATTAATGACCCACCTGTCTAACAAGTTACACTCACTGGACCTCATCTGTTATTTAGTCATAAGTGACAGCCTCTCCTCTGTGGTTTTTCTATTGATTAACCCTCCTTTGTGATGGTTGCCTCAGTGACTGATCCTCTTCTTTGACAGTTGTCCCAGTGGAAAGACCTCCTCTGGGATGGGTACTTTAATGACTGGGCCTTCTCAATTATTCAAGTTGCAATAAATGGGTCTCCTCTGTGATTATTTTATCAATTCCTGCCCTCCACTGTTATGGGTATCCCAGTGATGGGAGACTGGTGACTGACTTTTCTCTGTGAAAGGTGTCAAGGTGGCAGTCTCTGTTTCCTTTTGCGTTCATCAGCAATAAGTCTTCTTCTGAGATGGTGCCCCAGTGATCTGCACGTCTCCATAATAATTGCCCTAGTAACTGGTCCTTCTCTGCATAGGAGTTTTAGTGACTGGATATTCTTGATAATGGGTGCACCAATTACTAGCTCACATCTGTAATGGGTCTCAGGTAACTGGCCTCCTTTTACATGGGTGCCCAAGTGACTTGCCTTCCTCTCTATTGAGTGCCCTAGCGATTGATACTTCTCAGTGCTGGGTGCATCAGTAACAAAACCTCCTTCATAATTAGTGCCCCATTGCCTAACTCTCCTCTGTGATGGGCATCTTATTATCTAGCCCTCCTCTGTGATGAGTGCATCAGAGACTTGTCCTCTTCTGTGATGGGTACAGTAGTGACTAGCCATACTCATTGATGGGTGTCCAGTTACTGAACTTTCTCTTGGATGGTGCCTCAGCTAGATGCTGTCCTCTATAATCACTGCCCCAGTGACTGACCTTTCTTCTAATGGGTATATAAATGACTTGCCCTCTTCTGGTATGGGTGCCTGTGTAACTAGCCTACCCCTGGATGGGTGTCCTAGTGACTGGCTCTCCTCTGTGATTTGTGCCCAAGCGACTAGCCCTTTTCTGAGATGTATGCTTCAGGGACAGGGCCTCTTCCTAATGGGTATTTCAGTAACAATAACTGGCCCTCCTCTATGATGGGTGCTTCAGTAACTTCCCAAAGTCTGTTATTGATGTTCCAGCGAATGGAAAATCTCTATAATGGGAGAACCAGGGATTGGCTCTCCTCTGTGTATGCCACAGTCCTTAGCTGTCTATTTTGATGGGAGAGGAACCAATGATTGGTTCTCTTTTGTGATGTGTGCCATAGTTACTGGATCTCGTCTGTTATGGCTGTCCAGAACAGACTACTCTCAGATGGCTTCCACATTAAGTAGACTTCTTCTGAAATGGGTATCCTCGTCTCCTGCCTTCCTCTACTGTGTGCCCTGGTAACTGATTCTCCCCTCTTATGTCTACCCAGAAAAGCCTGGTAACTGACTCTCCCCTCTGATGGCTGCCAGGTTGAGTAAACTTATTTAGCAATGGGTGCCCTAGTTATTGGTTCTTTTCCACAATATGTGTCCCCATGACTGGCACTCCTCTCAGAAGAGTGCACAAATGATTGTCCTTAATAAAAATTGCCTTAGTGAGTCTGTCTCATCCATAAGATGTCAGAGCAACTAGTCCTCCTTTGTGATGGCTTCTATACTGTCTGTCTTTTCTCTCTGATTGTTTTTCCAGTGACTGTCCCACCTCCATAAAATATGTCTCAGTGACTGGCATGCCCCTGTTATGGGTGTCAAGGTGAAAAGCCCTCCACTGTGAGACATGTCCCCATGACTGCGCCTCATATGTGATGGGTGCCTTCATGACTGACATTCCTCATGGATGAGTGCTTCATGGTCTGCACCTCTTCTCTGATAACTGACTCATTGACTGGCCCTTCTATGTATTAGGTACACCTGTGACTGTTTCTACTCTGTGATGGGTGCTCCAGTGAAAATGGCTCTCTGTGATTAGGACCTCAGTGACTCTTTCTAAATGTTTATGGGTACCTCAGTGACTGTCCCTTCTCTGTGCTTCTTGTTTTACTGAGTGGTCCGCTACTGTAATCAGTGCTCCAGTAAGTAGCTCCCTCTCATAATGGTTCCCCAGTGACTAGTCCTCATCTATAATGGGGTTATGGTTGTCCTATTTGCTGGCCTCCTCTTTGATGGGTTCCCGAGTAACTTAATCCCCTCTGTGTTGAATGGTTCAATGACTTGGTTTTCTCTGTGATTGATGTACAAATGACTGGTCATCCTCTATGATGAATCCCTCAGTAACTTGCCTTCTTCTTTGATTAGTGTCCTAGTCACTGAGTCCCCTTGGATGGTGGTGTCCCAGTGACTAGGCCTCCTCTGTGATGGGTGTACCATTGACTAACCTTCCACAGTTATAGGCATCACAGGTAATGCATTTCCACTGTTATCTTTGCTAAACTGACTAGTACTCCTTCGTGTGGGTAGCTCAGTAACTAAACGTTCTCTATAAAGCATAAGTCCCTGAAAAACCAACCTCTATAAGGATTGCACTGATTATCCCTCATCTGTTATGGGGGTCCAAGTGACTGCCCCTCCTCTGAGGGTTTTCTATTGAATAACTCTTCTTTGTGATGGGTGCTGCAGATACTGAGCTTCTTCTGCAACAGTTTTCCCAGTGGATCGTCCTCTTCTGTGATGGGTGTTTCAGTGACTTGGCATCCTCTATTAATGAAGTCAAAATAAATGGGTCTCATCTGTGATTATTGCCTCAATGACTTGCCATCCCCTGTTATGGGTATCCCAGTGACTGGCCTTCATATTGATGGGTGCCTTGGTGACTGACTGTACTCCTTGACAGGTGTCAAAGTGACAGTCTCTATTTGTGTTGAGATCGCCAGTGATAAGCATTCTTCTGTGATAGTGCCCCAGTGATCTGCACTCCTCCATAAAAATTGCCCCAGTGACTGATCCCTCTCTGCATTGGAGTTCCAGTGACTGGATATTCTTGATAATGGGTGCATCTATTATTAACCCACCTCTGTAAAGGGTGTTCCAGTGGCTGGCCTCCTCCAACATGGTTGCCCCAGTTACTTGTCTTCCTTTCTATTCAGTGCCCTAATGACTGATTCTCATTCTCAGTGCTGGTTGCCTCAGTGACCAAACCTCCTTTATAGGAGTGCTTCATTATCTGACTCTCCCATGTGATGAGTGCCTCAGTTTCTAACCATCCTGTTATGAGTGCTACCAGAGACTTGTCCTCCTCTGTGGATGGTACAGTAGTGACAAAACCTTCTCGTTGATGGGTGAGAAGTTATTGAATTTTCCCTCTGATGGTGCCTCAGGTAGTTTCTCTCCTCTCTGATCACTGCACCAGTGATTTGCCTTTCTTCTAAAGGATACATCAATGACTTGCCCTCATTTAGGATGGGTGCCTACATAACTAGCCTTCCTCTGGGTGGGTGCTCTAGTGAATGCATCTCCTCTGTAATTTGTGCCCATGTGACTAACCCTTCTCTGAAATGGATGCTTAGGGACAGAACCTCCTTCTAATGCGTATGCCAATGACAGTAACCGGCACTCCTCTGTGATGGGTGTTTCAGTGACTTCCCAACCTATGTTATTGGTGGTCCAATGAATCGACATCCTCTATGATGCGTGTCAGAGTGATTGGCCCTCCTCTGTGATGTATGCCACAGTCACTGGCTCTCATTGTTGATGGGAGCCCGAATGACTGGTTTTCTTTTGTGATGGGTGCCCAATTAACTGGCTTTTCTCTGTGATAGCTTTCCAGAACACACTCTCCTCTCTGATGGTTGCTACATTGAGTAGAAGTCTGTAATGAGTGCCGAAGTTACTGGCACTCCTCTATAAAATGTGCCCTAGGAACGGCCTCTTCTCTCTTATTGTAGTTCAGAAGTCACTCTCCTCTCTGATGGCTGCTGCATTGAGTAGACTTCTACTGCAATGGGTGCCCTAATTACTGGCACTTCTCTATAATATGTGCCCTAGTAACTGATTATCTTCTCTTCTAGCTGTCCATAACACTCTACTCTCTGAGGGCTGGCACGTTGAGTAAATATTTTTGAAATGGGTGACCTAGTTATTGCCCCTTCTCTATAATATGTATCCCATGGACTGCCACTCCTCTCAGATGAGTACAAAAATGACTGACTGTCCTTTGTAAAATTATCCTTAGTGACTATCCCTCATGCATAACGTGCCAAATGAACTAGTACTCTTCTGTGATGCCTGCTATACTGTCTGTCTTTCCTCTGTTTTTCCAGTGACTCTCTCACCTCCATAATAGGTGCCTCAGATAGCCACACCCCTGTTATTGGTACCAAGGTAACAAGCCCTCCTTTGTGAGAAATGTCCCCATGACTGCACCTCATGAGTGATTTCATGACTGATATTCTTCATGGATGAGTGCATCAGGTTATAGACGTCTTCTCTGATAGCTGGCATACTGACAGGCCCTTATTTGTAATAGGTGCCCCTGTGACTGGTTCTCCTCTGTGATGGGTGCCCCAGTGACTGTGGCTTCCCAATGATCAGGGCCTCAATGACATGCTTTCAACTGTGATGAGTACGTCAATGACTGTTCATTCTCTGTGCTTGTGGTCTAAATGACTGGACCTCTATTATAATCAGTGCTCCAGTGAATGGCTTTGCTTATAATTGCTTCCACAGTGACTGATGTGGGTAACCCAGTGATTGATCCTTCCTGTGATGGATATTCTAGTTAATGACCCACAGCTGTTATGGCTGTCCTAGTTGTTTGCCTCCTAGTTAATGCGTTCCCCAGTGAATTAATCTCCTCTGTGTTGAATTCCCCAAAGACTTGCTTAATTCTATGATTGGTGCCCAAGTGACTGGTCATCCTCTATTATGAATGCGTCAGGAACCTGCTCTCCTCTGTGATGAGTGTCCTCATAACTGACTCCCTTGGATATTGGTGCCTGTGACTAGGCCACATCAGTGATGGGTCTTTCAGTGACTGGGCTTCCTCAGTGATGGGTGGCTCAGTGAATGACGCTCCACTGTTATTTTTGCTCAACTGACTAATATTCCTTCGTGTGGGTTACTCAGTTCTAGCCCTACTATATAAAGTGTAACTCCATGAATTACCCACCTATGTAACGAAAGCCACTATCTCTCATCTCTTATGAAGGCCCAAATGACTGTCCTTCCTGTGTGGTTTAAAATTGATTAACCCCTCTTTGTGATGGGTGCCCCAGTGACTGTCTCTTCTGTGACAGTTGTCCCAGTGGACAGCCCTCCTCTGTGATGAGTGCTTCAGTGACTGGGCATCCTCTATTATTGATGTTTCAATAATTGAGTTTCCTTGTGAATATTCCTCAATGAGTTGCCCTCCACTGTTATGGGTATCCCAGTGACTGGCATGTTTGGTGATGGGTGCCCTGGTGACTAGCTCTCCTCTGTGATGGGTGTCAAAGTAACAGCTCTCTTTTGTGTTGAGTTCACCAGTCATAAGCCTTCTTCTGTGGTGGTGCCCCAGTTATCTGCACTCCTCCATAATGATTGCTCTATTAACTAATCCTTCTCTGCATTGGAGTTCAAGTAACTGGATATTCTTGATAATGTGTGCACCAATTACCAGGCCTCCTCTGTAATAGGTGTTTCAGTGATCAGACTCTTTCAACGTGGGTGCCCCAGGTATTTTCCTTCTCCTCTATTCAGTGTCCTTGTGACTAATCCTTCTCAGTGCTGAATGCATCAGTGACCAAACCTCCTTCATAATGAGAGCTCAATTATCTGACTCTCCTCTGTGATGGGTGCCTCAGTATGTAGCCCTCCTCTGTAATTAGTGCACCAGAGACTTGTCCTCCTCTGTGATGGATACACTAGTGATTAACCCTACTCTTTGATGGGTACCCCAGTTACTGAGCTTTCACTATGATGATGCCTCAGGTAGTTGCACTCCTCTCTAAGCACTTCAAAAGTGATTGACCTTTATTCTAATGGGTACATCAATGTCTTGACCTCCTATGTCATGGGTGTCTATGTGACTAGCCTTCCTCTGTGTGGTGCCCTACTGACTGGATCTCCTTTGTAATGTGTGCCCAATTGACTAACCCTTTTCTGAGATGGATGCTTCAGGGAAAGGGCCTACTCCTAATGGGTGTTCCAGGAACAGTAACTGGCCGTCCTCTGTGATGGACGCTTCAGTGACTTCCCAACCTCTGTTATTGGTGGTCCAGTGATTGGACCTCCTCTATGATGGGTGACACAGTGATTGGCCCTCCTCTGTGATGTATGTCACAGTCACTGGCTCTCATTGTTGATAGTGGCTCCAATGACTGGTTCTATTTTGTGATGGGTGCCACGGTAACTGGCTCTACTCTGTTATGGCTGTCCAGAGCTCACTCCACTCTCTGATTACTACCACATTGAGTAGATTTCTTCTGCACTAGGTGCCCTAGTTCCTGGACCTCCTCTATAATATGTGCCCTAGTAACTGACTTTCCTCTCTTATGGTTGTCCAGAACACTCTATTCTAATTGCAGTTACATTGAGTAGTCTTCTTCCGCAATGGGTGCCCTAGTTACTGGCCCTCTTCTATAATATATGTCCCAGTGACTGGCACTTCTCTCAGGAGAGTGCAAAAATGATTGTCCTTTGTGAAAGTTGCATAGTGACTATCCCTCATGTACAAGATGCCAGAGCAAGTAGTCCTCCTCTGTGATGGCTGCTATACAGTCGGTCTTCTCTGATTATTTTCCAGTGACTGTCCCACCTCCATAATAGGAGCCTCAGTGTCTGGCATGGCCTTGTTATTGTTGTCAAGGTGACAAGTCTACCTGTGTGAGAAGTGTCCCCAAGATGGCCCCTCATATATGACAGGTACTTCCGTGACTGACATTCCTCATAGATGAGTATTTCAGGGTCTGGACCTCGTTTATGAAAACTGGTCCATTGACTGACCCTTCTTTTAAATAGTTGACCCTGTGACTGGCTGTCCTCTGTGATGGGTGCCCTAGTTACAGTGGCTTCTCTGTGATCAGGGTTTCAATGACTTACTTTCAACCGTGATGGGTACCTCATTGAGGAAGGCTAGTCACATAGACACCCATGACATAGGAGGTC
>CAUYQG010034269.1:0-11845 GCA_963574415.1 Tarsius wallacei | reverse complement strand
GGAATTGTGAATGGTAAAACCATTATGGTAAATATGGTGGTTCCTCAAAAAAATTAAAAATAGAACTGATCCAGCAGTTCTACTGGGTATATATCCAAAAGAAATGAAGTCAGTATGTTGAAGAGATACCTGTACTTCTGCGTTTGTTGCAGCATTATTCACAATAGCCGAGATACAGAATCGACCTAAATGTCCACGGATGAATGGCTAGAGCAAGTGTGATCTATATACACAGTGGAACACTAGTCAGCTTTAAAAAAGGAGGAAATCCTGTCATTTGCAACACCATGGATGAACCTGAAAAAATTAAGTGAAAGAAGTCAGAAAGACAAGTACTGCATGATCTTAATTATATATGGAATTTTTAAGAAGTCTGTCGCACAGAAGCAGAGAGTAAAACGGTGGTCACCAGGGGTTGTGGGGTGGGGGGATTGGGAGATGCTGGTTAAAGGATACAAAATTTCAGTCAGACAAGAGGAATGAGTTCAAGAGATCTATTGTATTTCATGGTTAGTTAGTAACAATATATTGTTAGTAACAATTTTTTTGTTTGTTTGTTTTTTGAGTTGGAGTCTCACTCTGTCACCCAGACTGGAGTGCAGTGGCCAGGAGCAGCCACTGCAGCCTCGACCTGCTGGGCTCCGGCGATCCTTCCACCTCAGCCTTCCAAGTAGCTGGAACTACAGGCGTGCGCTACCACACCTGGCTAATTATTTGATTTATTGTAGAGATGAGGTCTCACCAAGTTGCCCAGGCGGGTCTCGAACCTGCGGGCTCAGGCAATCCACTCACCTCAGCCTCCCAAGGCGTGGGATTACAGGCTGAGCCACCGAGCCCGGCTAGTAACAATATATTGTATACTTAATAATAGCTAGGAGAGTTTATAAATGTTTATAAATGTTCTCACCAGAAAAAAATAAGTACTATAAAGAACTTCAAAAAGTTCATGGAAAATGGAATTAAAAGATAAAAATAAAAAATATAAACTTTATTCCTCGACATAACCTTCATGGAGGTCAAGGCTCTTTTGTACGCAGTGATACCTGCCATTTAGTCCATCCCTAAAGAACTGAGGGTCCTAGGAATTTAACCATGCCAATGCAATCTTTTCTACACCATTAGCTGAAGAAAAACAAACACATATTTTTTAAGATTAGGAAAGAAAAAGAAGTCAGAAGGAGCCCAATTGGGACTGTAAGGTAGATACCTAATGATTTCCCTTCAAAACTTGCAAAATTACTCTCATTAATGAGAGGAATTATCAGGAATGCATTGTCAAGGTGAAGGACCCGCCTGTGAAGCTTTCCTGGTTTTTCTACTAAAGTTTTGGCTTTCTCAAAACACTCTAATAATAATAAGCAGATGTTATCGTTCTTGCAGAATGCCTTGAAGATTCCAAAAAAACTGCTGCCATGACCTTTGCTCTTGACTGGTCCCCTTTTGCACTGATTGGACCACTTCCACCTCTTGGTAGCCATTGCTTTGATTGTGCTTTGCCTTCAGGATCACACTGATAAAGCCATGTTTCATCTCCTATTACAATCCTTGGGTGGTCCTTCTGCCTCATCCTTCCAAGTAGCTGGAACTACAGGCACGCATCATCATGCCCAGCTAATTTTTGATTTATTGTAGAGACAAGGTCTTGCCAAGTTGCCTAGGCTGGTCTCAAACCCATGGGCTCAGGCAATCCTCTCACAATCCTTTGAAGAAATCCTTCACGATCTTGAACCCACTTGTTTAAAATTTTCATTGAAAGCTCTGCTTTTGTCTGCATCTGATTTTGGTTGCAACAGTTTTGGCACCCATCAAGTGGAAAGTTTGTTCAACTTTAATTTTCAGTCAGAACTGAGTAAGCTGAACCAATTCTTGAGATGTCTATGGTGTTGGCTATTGTTTGTGCTATTAATCTTTATTTGTCCTTTTCAATTAGGGCACAAACAAGATTAACTTTTTCCTCACAAATTGATGTGGATGGTCTGTCACTGCAGGCTTCACCTTCATCCTCTCGTCCCTTCTTGGAATGAATTATCTATTTATAAACTATTGATTACTTTGGGGCATTGTCCCCATAAACTTTTTGCAAAGCACAAATAACTTTACCATTCTTACACCAAAGCTTCACCATAAATTTGATGTTTGTTTTTCAATTTTAGCAGAATTCATGTTGATCTAATAGGGGCTCTTTCAAACTCACGTTGTGTCCTCCTTAGTGCTTCAAACTAGATCCTATTCAGACATGTTATAACAAGTTAGTATGAGTTTATTTTGGTGCAAAAAAAATTTTGAAATCCATATACTTTTTTCATATGCATTTTCCATGGAATTTCTGAAGGCCCTCCTCATGTGAGGTAATGCATATGTTAAATTGCTTGATTTGGCCATTCCACAATGTATACATACAAGGAGGGGCCAAAAAAAAAAGCGGAATTATCTTTTGAAGGATAGGCCCCTTGTAGTACACTAGGAATTTGTTCTTTTGGATCAAACGATCAACCAAAGTTTTTATCTGAAAGTTTTGAGAGGGTTGTGTCACGATTTGCAAAAGAGATGTTCCCCAAGTTGTAGCAAACCGATGACTGGTTCTTCAACCATGACAATGCACCTGCCCACATCACACTGAGTGTTGCAGCATTTTTGACCAAAAACCAGTATGACCCCTGTGGCCCACCCTCCCTATTCACCGGATCTCACCTCAAGTGCCTTTTTTTTGTTTCCCTGGATGAAAAAATCCTTTAAAGGGAAACATTTTGCCAATGTGGAAGAGGTGAAATAAAAAAACAGCAGAACCACTAAAAGGCATCAAAATTGATGAGTTTGAAAACTGTTTTGAGCAATGGAAAAAGCATCTTGATAGTGTATTGTATCAAACGGACGGTACTTTGAAGGTGACTGAAGTTTAAAATCTAAGACTACACAATTTTTTATTTTAAAAATTCCAGGTTTTTGGTTCCCCCCTTGTATATCAGAACATCATGTTGCAAACCATATATACAATTTTTACTTGTCAATTTAAAATATTTTAATCATTCTACAAAGAAAGGTGTAACACAAATACAAAAGTAAATTTTAAAAAAACTTATTACAAGCTATGAACCCTATTTAAAAACTGTTGTGTGTGTGTGGTTTTAAGAGACAAGAGTCTCTGGCCAGGCTCAGTGGCTCAGCCTGTAATCTCAGCACTTTAGGAGGAAGGCGAGTGGATTGCCTGGGCCTGTGGATTCGAGACCAGCCCGGGCAACTTGGCAAGACCTCATCTCTATGATAAATCAAAAATTAGTCGGGCATTATAGCTCGCACCTGTAGTTCTGGCTACTTGGAGGGCTGAGATGGAAGGATCACCAGAGCCCAGTAGGTTGACGCTGGGGTGGCCGTGAGTATGCCACTGCACTCCAGCCTGGGCCACGGAGTGAGACTCCAACTCAAAAAAAAAAAAAGAAAGAGTCTCAAGCTCCTGGAAGCCTTCCTGCTTCAGCCTCTCTAGTAGCTGGGACTACAAGCATGCTCCACCACACCCAGCTTCAATACTGATTTTTAAAAAGTGTTTAAAATGTATGACATGTGTAAGACAATTGGAAATTTGAATACAGCCTGGCTGGGGATACTACAAAATTTTGGAGGGCATGTAAACGATATTGTGGTAATGTGAAAAAGAAAAGGGAGTCCTTATTCTCTAGGGATACACACTCAATAATTTATTGACAAAATATGACCACTGTGATTTCCTTCAAAACAGAACAGGAAGGGAGAAGAGTAAAATGTCATTGGCCACAAGATGTAACAGTTGAAGTTGGTGATGGGTTCATTACACTTTTCTGTCTACTTTTATAAACCTATGAAAATCTCAGTAATGGCCATGCGTGGTGGCTCATGCCTATAATCCCAGTACTTTGGAAGCCTGCGGGTTCAAGACCAGCCCGAGCAACTTGGTGAGACCTCGTCCTTACAGTAAATAAAAAATTAGCCGGGCGTGGTAGCACATGCCTGTAGTTCCAGCTACTTGGAAGGCTGAGGCGAAAGGATGACTGGAGCCCAGCAGGTCTATGCTGGAATGGCCGTTAGTATACCACAACACTCCAGCCTGGGTGACAGTGAGACTCCAACTCAAAAAAAAAAAAAAATTACCTGGGCGTGGTGATGCGTGCTTGTAATTCCAGCTACTTGGAAGGCTGAAGTGGAAGGATCACCTGAGGCTAGTAGGTGGAGACTGTGGTGGCCGTAAGCATTCCACTGCACTCTGGCCTGGGCGACAGAGTGAGATTCCTACTCAAAAAAAAAATCTTAATAATGACATAATTAAAAAAAAATTTTTTTTTTGAGTGGGAGTCTCACTCTATCACCCAGGCTGGAGTGCAGCGGCATGCTCATGGCCACCCCAGCATCGACCTGCTGGACTCTGGTGATCCTTCCACCTCAACCTTTCAAATAGCCAGCACCACAGGTGCGGACTACCACACCCGACTAATTTTTGATTTATTGTAGAGACGAGGTCTCGCCAAGTAGCCTGGGCTGGTCTTGAACCTGAGCGCGTAGGTAATCCACTTGCCTCGGCCTCCCAAAGTGCTGGGATTACAGGCTGAGCCACCGAACCCAGCCACTTAAAATTTTTTAAAGAGCAAAGTTTAGGATTGAAAATAAAGCTGATGGAGCAGCAGGAGTAGCATTTACCATCTAAGCTTCTCTGTCTTTACTCCTGGCTTCTTTTCATCACAATTGTCCTGAATTATTTCTGGAAAGTAGATTGATCTTTTTTTTTTTTTTTTTTAAGTCAGAGTTTCACTGTGTTGCCCAGACTGGAGTACAGTGACACGCTCATGGCTACCGCAGCCTCAACCTGCTGGGCTCAGGCAATCCTTCTACCTGGCACTACAGGCACATGCCACTGTGCTTGGCTAATTTATTGTAGAGACAAGGCCTCGCCAAGTTTCCCAGGTTGGTCTCAAACCCCTGACCTCAGGCAATCCTCTCACCTCTGCCTCTCAAAGTACTGGGATTACAGGCATGAGTCACCGTGCCTGGTAGTAGATTGATCTTTTCATTTTTAAAATTGCTTAAATGAAGGAGATAGCCTACTTATCCAATATACTGCTTTTATGTGAGAAATTAATACATATGCTTCCTAATTCAAGGACTATATTTACCTAAGAGTCTCTGTTTTTATTATTTACATTTCATCCCTTCTGCCTGCATCATGCTGTTCCTTCTATCCTTTGGTTTTCAACCATGTCTGCAAATTAAAAGCACGCAGGCAGCTTTTTTTAAAAAATGCCTGGGCCCAATTTCAGATGATTGGACTCTTCTATTCAATCATCTGACATGGCGCACTTGTATATGTAACTATTTAATTGTTTTACGATCTTGCCCTTCCTGCTGGGCTGTTTTATAGGAGCAAGGCCTGTATCCCCAGTGACTAGTATAGTGCCTTGACCATAGGTATTTAATTGTTAAATGACTACTTCTATGACACATTTTAATTTCATATCAGAAAAATCTGGAACTATTCTTTTGCAGAAAAACCAAGAGAATATTTAATATCTCTACTGGAACGTGTACGACTTGCCAAACTAACAGGAGTAACTTTTCCCTTCTTTATGGATAATTCTAACATTGGGGCCATGTTTGAGATGATGGACACCTCAAACAGAGGCACCATCTCATTTGTACAGTATAAAGAAGGTCAGTATCTTCTACAAACTGTGGTAAGTTTCTGTTCATTCCATAACTAATTCTCACTTTGTAATAAATCTCACTTTGTAATTTCATTTCTTCTCATTCTTTGACAGCCCTAAAAACCCTGGGTCTGTGTACTGAAGATGAAGTTTTAGAAGATGATGGACATGTAATAACTTTGGATAAATTCAAGGATGAAGTGTAGGAACTTTTTTTTAATCCCCCCATAAGTTTATTTTTAAATGACAAAAAATTGAATAATGTGTCATGATTTTGAAGTACAATTCATATCTTTTAAATAGCTACCTACCTTTTGAAAGAAACATTTTGTTCCCTTGAAACTGAGTGGAAAGTGAGGACAGGAAGGGCTGAGAGTGAAGTCCTGAAGCCTAGGGAGAGATGGGGGAAGTGCTAGGTTTCCAGAGGTGGCTCCATTCTTTTCTCAATGGGAAACCACAGCAATTCTGAAAGAATGAGGTAAAGAGGTACCAATGTGCTGCTAGGAGAACCAACAGAAAAACTTTGAGCTCAACACATTAGCTGAAGAGAAGGAGATAGGAGAGTTGGGAGAGGAATGTCATATATACACAGACAGGCAACTTTTAATTGCACTAGCTGGAAAATCTCTGTATAAAATATACAGGAGGGCCAGGTATGGTGGCTCACACCTATAATCCCAGCACTTTGGGAGGCCAAGGTGAGAGGATTGTCTGAGCCCACAGCTTCGAGACCAGCCTGGGCAACTTGGCAAGACCTCATCTCTACAATAAATCAAAAAATTAGCCATGGTTGCGCGTGCCTGTAGTTCCAGCTGCTTGAAAGGCTGAGGTGGCAGGATCGCCTGAGCCCAGCAGGCTGAGACTCTAACTCAAAATATATATATATATATAAAGTAATAGAATTTATCTCAAGATTATTTATCACAAAGTAAATGCTTATCAATTGCCAGCCCAATAAGTTCAGATTTGCAACATTATAGGATTAAAATTACTAACTAAATGCTAAGTCAGAGAGAAACCACTGGCATAACATTTAATAGTTATAGAAAGTCTTCAGCGAATCTAGTTCAATTTGTTTAAAGTATTACACTTTGATAATTTATTAATCAAGAAACTGTTATTTAATACATACCAAGGCCAAGGAAAAGTTAGAAGAAAAAAAACTTAAGATTCTCTTCTCATCATCAATTACATAAATATTAAACAAAAATAATTATATTCCCTACCACATGGAAAAATTTGGGACAGAGTGCATTGGCCTGATATGTTTCATACAGAAAGGAAAGTGCCACTGTCACAATGGCACTAGGAATGCAACTAGGGAGTTTTTCTGTTTTTTTGTTTTGAGTTGGAATCTCATTCTGTCACCCAGGCTGGAGTGCAGTGGCACACTCACGGCCACTGCAGCCTTGACCTGCCGGGCTCTGGCGATCCTTCCACTTCAGCCTTCCAAGTGCCTGGAACTACAGGTGTGCACCATCACTCCCAGCTAGTTTTTTTATTTACCATAGAGACAAGGCCTTGCCAAGTTGCCCAGGCTGGTCTTGAACCGCTGGGCTCAGCCGTCCTCTCACCTCCGCCTCTCAAAAGTGCTGGGATTACAGGAGTAAGCCACTGCACCTGGCTGGAAGTATTTTAAGTGGAAGGATATTTGTGGAAAATGAAGAACAATCCTATCTTATTCACCTTCTCACAATGTTTTCTTAGGGAAAAACAGTGAATTCCTAAACTAGATGCAGGAATCTCAAATACAAATGTGCATTCTGAAATGATTTTTTTTAAAAAATTTATTGGCTGTGTTTGATTATCCACAACAGAGTTTTCCTTAATTACCATAGGAAATTGAAAGTTAGTTATAATTTATTATCTCTGCTCTTGTATTTTCTTCAACAGATATATTCAGTATTTATATTTGTAAATGGAATTACTCTGAGTTTTCATCATTTCTGAATTTTCTGTTTTTGTTTTCTTAGGAACATGAGGACTGAGAAAATATGGTCAGCGTTTTAGTAACACCATAAATCCAAGAAAATAAACGATTCTATAAAGCTTTCAGCTTTCCAGTTTCATGAATTCAGAACTCCATCATATAGCTTGAAATCCAACTGGTTTCCTCTTTCTTAAAAACAAAAACCAAAAAAACCTTTTTCTAAAAGATGCATTACTTTCCAGTGTTAGGCCAGTTTGTCCTCAAATTAAGTAGAATCTCAACATCTTGCTGAGCCAGTTTGTAAATTCCAACTTCATTTAATGCTGCTGTGGCAGGAAGTTGCTCTGAAGCTGACTGCAGTACATCCTTCAGGAGGAGTGCAGAACCAATGTTCAAATTCAAAACAATACAGGCTTCTTTTACACTGTTTAGGGAATAAAAAGGAGGGAAACAAGATCTTTGTTATCAATATCATCCATGCTATCTTCTAACAACTTAACTTTGAAAAATAGCTTCCCTGCACTGCTGGCCCACATATTCTCTACTAGTATTATGTATGGATTTGTTTTTTTGGCTCTTTTAACATTTTAAGACCACACAGGTTTATATTTCGTTAGATTACTAAAAGGTAATAAGACCATTGTTTTCAAAATGTATCCATTATTTCTCCAAATATATATGTATATATTTTGAGTTAGATTCTTACTCCGGCACCCAGGCTAGAGTGCAGTGGCAGGCTCACAGCACCCCCCGTGTCAACCTGCTGGGCTCCAGCGATGTTTCCACCTCAGCCTTCCAAGTAGCTGGAACTACAGGTGTGTGCTACCACGCCCAGCTAATTTTTTAAAAATTTTTATTACAGAGACGAGGTCTCACCAAGATGCCCAGGCTGGTCTCAAACCCACAGGCTCAGGCAATCCACTCGCCTCAGCCTCCCAAAGTGTTAGGATTATAGGCTAAGCTACCAAGCCCAGCCTCCAAATATTTTTTTAACCTCAATTTATGTATATTTGACGTACCACCTAAATACCACACCTGATATGAACACTATTTTGTATGTGTGTGTGTTCCAATACAACTTTTTTGATAATAACACTATTAAATGTAGCTATGACTTTAGGTAGATTAGAATATGAGAAAATTAAGGGATAAAATGAAAGCAGCAAAAAGGTAGAATATTTAAATAAATTTTAAAAGCAGAAATAGTCATATCTTACTAAAACAAACAAACAGAAGCTCTCATTCTATAATAAGCTTAACAGGAATGCTTTATAAACCTCATATATAATTTAAATTTTATATCAAATTCTAAAAATATTTAAAAGAATTATTTTTACATAAATTCATAATTATACTGAGAACCAAAATTAACATCAAAGTAAATTTCTCTCTGGCCTGATATATTATTAGGTATTCAACATATTTGAAATTTCTTATATTTACTGAATATAATAGAACTGCACTTGCTTTCATTTTCTACTTACTCCCCCAGTAATAAGCAAATAGGAGCATTAAACCAAATACTAGAAGACAAAGTCCAACATACAATTTATATCCAATTCTGAAAAACTTTCTGAGGTCATGGGTCACGTCTTATGTATTATTTTGACTTCCCATTATTCTCTGAACAAACAGTAGATACACAACGAGTATTTTCAATTTTCAATTGGTCCTATCCCAGCAAACTTTACTGGAAAACCTTAAAGTTGTTAAAAAGGAGCCATCCTCCTCTAACAATTTAATCAAAATTAATTGTTAAATACTGAGCTTACTGTTTAAAATAATTTTCTGGTCTCTTGCAATAGTGAGAAAACAAAGGGAAAAGGTTCCGAGTCATATCAAACTGCAGCTGGGCAGCTCCTCCTTCATTGAAGTGATTAGCAAGAATTATCTGAAAGAAAGAACAATTCATATAACAGGTGCCTTGAACAGATTGGTGGTTACCAGAGGCCAGGAAGCGGGGAAAGGAGGGGGAATGAAACAAGGGATAAAACACCCTAAATGTATTTACTATCACTTAACTGTACACTTAAAAATAGTAAAGACGGTAAATTATAGAAGTATATTTTACCTCAATAAAAAAAAATTTAAATTAAAAAAATTAAAAACAGCTGCCTTTATCATCACAGCCCAAAAATATAGTCTACTCCTACTTACTTCTTGGTAGAGGTATATATCCAGCTTCTCTACAAGCATTTGCCAGAAAATTTTAAATAAGGAGAAACAAAGCTGCTGCTCCAACTGAAGTAAACGGTCTCGTAACGTAAGCAACAACGGGCAGGCTGAACTGGACAGGGACATGACTGCCTGCTCAGACTGAGACGGCAAGGACAACCATCTGGAAAAAACACATTCACTTTTACCTTTGAATTCTTCAGCACTTTGTGTTTTCAAGTTTGTACAAATCATTTTAAATGTGGGGAAGTGTACTGTCCTAGGGCATTTTGGATACGACAAAATGTACAGCCTAACATTAAAAGCTCTATTAGAAAATAAAGATACCCATATTTATACTTTAGCTCTCCATTAAATATGCTTTAGGTATAAAGAGGATACTCCCCAAATCCCAAAATTTTAATATATAAACTACTGACATAAAACAGTTAACTTTTAAAATGTAGGCTGGGCACGGTGGCTGACGCCTGTAATCCCAGCATTTTGGAAGGTGGCGGTGAGAGGATTGCCTAAGCCTAGGGATTTGAAACCAGCCTGGGCAACTTGGTGAGACTTCATCTCTACAATAAACCAGAAAAAAAACCAGCTGGGCATGATGGCACGGGCCTGTGGGTCTAGCTACTTGGAAAGCTGAGGCAGGAGGATAGCCTGAGCCCAGCAGGTCAAGGCTGCAGTAGCTATGAGTGTGACACCACACTCCAGCCTGAGCGACAGAGTGAGACTGCAATCACCCCCGCCCCCAAATTTTTTTAATGTATTAGCATTTAAGACATCAACCCATTTTGTGCTCTAATTTTCAGTAAAAACAGCATGGACTAGTAACCATTCCAAACTGATCACAAGGTCTCTGCGTGGCAGGGAATGTGCTTAGACAAAAGACACTGCCTGTTCTCAAGAAGCTCATATTCTGGTGGAGGTAACACAGGTGTCCACAGGGAATTGTAGCAGTGGGATAAACTGGACAATGCAAGCACACACTGGTTATTCCATGAGCACCTTTCTTTGTGCAATGGATGGCAGACTGGACTATTCAACCCTAGATTGTACACCAGCTTTCTATTTTTACAAACAGCTGACAACTAAATTATGATCAGTTTATTCTGATTAAGAAATAGCTTAGAAAGATTTCCATCAAAAACTGCTTTGGAGTACAAAGGCCAAACCCTGGTCTATGTAGACACCTAGGATTACAGGCAGGGCTCAGTGGCTCATGCCTATAATCCTAGCACTTTGGGAGGCCGAGGCAAGAGGATTGCCTGATCCCAGGGGTTTGAGACCAGCCTGGGCAACTTGAGGAGACCCTATCTCTACAATAAATCAAGAAAAATTAGCTGGGTGTGGTGGCACACACCTGTAGTTCCAGCTATTTGGAAGGCTGAAACAAAGGATCGCCTGAGCCCAGGAGGTCGAGGCTGCAAAGGCTGCGAGTATGCCATTGCACTCCAGCCTGGGCAACAGAGTGAGACTCTGACTAAAAAAAAAAAAAATTAATAAAAAAAAATACCTAACCCCATGTACCATTTTTAACTTTTACAAAACTGATGTTAAGTGTTGACTTAGCACATACCTTTCTTTTTTATACAATTTTGTAGCATCTTTCACTTCTCTAAAAACATGGTCTACTTGACGGGTCAACATGTCATGCTTTAAACGCTCTAAGAGGTTAATCATGTCATCAAAGACAGAGCTCTCCATGGAAGCTAACTGTCCCAGCTGCAATTTACTGAGAGTGTTATTCTCTGCAAAGACCTCCAATGCTGCCTGTTGAAGCTGTAGAAAGAACTGAAAGCAAAATGTTAACACATTTATCAACACTACTTTTTTAACAACTTGAAATAGAATTCATATACCTTACAATTAACCCACTTAAAGTATACAATTCAATGGTTTTTAGTATGGTTAAGAGTTGGTCATCCATCACAATCATGGAACATTTTCATTACCCCCCCCCCAAAAAAAACCCTCACTCTTAGCCCTTCCCCCAATACCCTCCCTACTCCCCCTCCCCCTAGGCAACCATTCCTCTATTTCCTGTATCTATGGATATGTCTATTTTAGACATATCATATAAACG
>CAUYQG010034268.1:0-33583 GCA_963574415.1 Tarsius wallacei | reverse complement strand
AATGATAGTGTTGGAGTCAATATCTTTTTTTTAGTTTGTTTAGTAGCTTCTTTATAAGAGCTGGTACTCCTGTGTTGGGTGCATATATATTTAGGATAAATATTTCTTGTTGATAGATTGAACCTTTTATCATTATGTAGTGGCCTTCCGCATCTTTTTAAATTTTTGATAGCTTAAAAGGGTATTTTGTCTGAGAATAAGATCGCAACTCCTCCTGTGAAATTTCTTTCTGATGAATTATATTTTCTTAGCAAAGTAAGAAGCAAGTTTATTAATCACAAGTGAGAAAAGGGGTCTCCAATTAGAGAATTGAGGTGAGGACTGGTGTGACATTTTTGTCTTAGAGAATGTATGTGTTAAGTTTGATATTAAATTCCCAGGACATGAGCTCAGAGAGGTCACTATAATGTGTTAGTAGTTGATTTATTGTTTATCCTGCTCAGAACTCAGAATATCCATATTTCTCCTCAATTTTAAAAAGACATAGTTTTTATATTGTCAAATATGATTCTCTTTTATTGAGTCCAATTATTATTATTCTAGAACTCCAATTAGGTATAATTTAGAGATTCTCAGCCTAACACTTTTGTCCCTTTCTGCTCTTCCTGTATTTTTATTTCAGTCTCTTCCCCACACTCTGGATGAATTCTTTGGCAGTAGGTTTCAGCTTACTATGTAAATTGGAACTATGTGAAGGTTACCATTTATGCCTATATTAAGTTTTTTTTAAATGACTATAAACTTTCCGAGATTTATATTTGCTTTTTCACAACCATTTTTCTTGTTTTATAATTACTTGAATTTCCTGCTCTTTTTATAAGATAATTTCTTGTTCTTTTTTATAGAAACCATTCTTGCATTTATCTTCTGAGGAATGTTTGTTGGATTGCTACATAAAGTTAATCTCATAAGCAGCAAATTCAAATTCTAATTGTTAACTGATTTTTCTTCTGGTTGTTGCTGTTGTTGGCTTTTTGCTTTTTATTAGATTTTTATTATGCATTTTACTTTCTTCTTTTTTTCTGTCTCCTTTCTCTCTATTTGAATCTCTTCCATGTCTGGACCTAGATTGTATGAATACATAGTAGAACTCCTGCCTTTCAGAAATATCAGCGACATCAGTGATGTAATAGGTAAGCCAGGAGAGGCTTGATTCAGGTCCTAGTTGTGGTTGTGTCATTGCCTCCCCTACATTTTAGGCTGAAACTTGCTATAAAGCAGGAGCCCAAAGCAATGGACCATCAACAGTTTCTTCGGTCAGGATTCTTTATTGGTAGAGGTGGAAAGTTTCCCCTACCATCTTTCAGATTCAAGTGGTAAGGGGACTCTGTTCCTATGTCAAGATGGTGATTTAAATTATTTTTAATGCACAGGATTGGATCTTTGGTCACCATTGCCTTCCTTCAGCCCAAGAACCACCTTACCCAGGACTCCCACCTTTTTACACATCTGTTCTATGTCTGGACCAGAGAGTTGTCTATCATGTTTTCAAGTCTCCGTATTGTGTTTTCCACATCTCCATATTTTCCTACTTGTTCTCTGTGTTTAAAGCAGAAAGGCACATCAAATTGTAAAACTTACTGCAGCAACTTAACTTGAAGTCAATTTTTTAATATGCTGTGCAGTCAACAGAACAGAAAAATGATGAAAACAACAAGTCTCTAACAGAATTAAAAAAAAAACAACTCCAGAAAAACATATTCAAGTCAATTCCTACACCTTTACTGTCTCACTGTCTGTGCTGACTTTACCTGTCTGTGCAGTTTGTAATTGATGTTGTTTATGTATCCATTCATATATTCATGAAAAGCAATAACTGAGAACCTGTTACTTGTGTTTGGCCAGGTGCTTGTGATGATGTAGCAATGCACAAAGAGACAATAGCCTTGTCTTCAAATAGAACAGATGCATGGCTAACCAGGGGTCATAACACAAATGAAACATATGGATATGGTAATTATCTAAATCATAGGATTATAACAATAGCTAACACATATTTTAGTTGTTAAATTTTACACTTATGCACAAACACACACACTCAATCACATTTGTGCACTTGTAATTTAATCCATATAACAACCTCTTAATTAAAGTACTATTATTTTCTTTATTTCATGAATTAAGGATCTGAGACAGAGATGTAAAGTAACTTGTTTAGCATCACACAGCTAATAAGTGGCAGACAGAACTATGATCCAAGGTAGACAGGGTTCAGATACTTTGGCCTTAACTTTGTACTATGTGTATAAAAGTATTCAGTTCTAAACATGTCTGTGCCTACAGTATGTGAAGAGAGAGGCTGGATGTAGGTCATTGTTATACAGTACTGACATTGCCCTCCATGAGCTGTTGGATCCAGAGACTATTCCCCTGAATTAGTTGTCTATTATTGCTGTACAATTTACCACAATTTAGCAGCTTAAAACAACACAAATGTGTTATTTTACAGCTCTGTAGGTCAGAAGTCCAGTAGGCTTGAATGGTTTCTTTGCTCCAAGCCTCTCAAGGTGTCAGAAGACTGGGCTCTTATCTAGAGATTCTGGGAAGAATTTGCTTCCAGACACATTCATCTTGTTGGCAAAATCCAATTTCATGTGTTATAGAACTGAGAGCCCTATTTCCTTGAGGGATGTTGGTCAGGGATTTTCCTCAGCTGCTAGAGGCTACCCACACACCCTGGCTTCTGGCGCCTTCCTGCATCTTCAAAGTCAATCACCATGGGAAATTCCTTCTCTTGCTTTGGATCTCTCTTGTGCTTCATCTTTCCTTAGACTCCATCTTCTGCCACCTCTCTTAAATTCTTCTGCCTTTTTCCTTGCTTATTACCCTGGTCCAAACTAGATAATCCAGAATAGTTCTCCTACTTTAAAGTCAATTAATTAGTGATTAATTCCATCAGCAAATCTCTGTATAACATTAGATTAGTGTTTGATTGATTAATTAGAGGACAGAAATTTTAGGAGAATATCTCTAAAATTCTGCTTATCACCTCATCACTTTAAGAAGTACCATTGTAGACCAATAGTCTCTCTGAAAATACTGTCTGGCTCCCAGCAGAAGTAAACATTCTGTAGGGACAGACAAGGGGAAATTAGTCAAGTGTATATTACCAGAGCATAAAGTACTGAATACATTGAACAGTATGCAGCTAACTAAATAACAAGAAGGCGTTAGAAATTCCCCCAATAAACTGAGAAGCAGCATCAATACGGAGTAACTCTCCTACATATGAAAGAGTTTCATTCCGAGGGTGTACTTGTAAGTTCAGTTTGTTCATAAGTCCAACAAAGTTAGCCTAGATACCCACCTAACACAATCAGCTATGTAGTACTCACGGTAATAGTTTTATAATACTTTTCACACAATATATTTTTAAAAATACAAAATAAAGAAAAATTTTAAATCTTACAGAACCTTGAAAAGTATGCCAGACACAAGACCTAGCTCATATATGAAAGAGTTTCATTCCGAGGGTGTGCTTGTAAGTCCAGTTTGTTCATAAGTCCAACAAAGTTAACCTAGATACCCACCTAACACAATCAGCTATGTAGTACTCACAGTAATAGTTTTATAATACTTTTCACACAAATAATATATTTTTAAAAATACAAAATAAAGAAAAATTTTAAATCTTACAGAACCTTGAAAAGTATGCCAGACACAAGACCTAGCTTATATGATTGGACATGCAAATGCATGTTTGCATCTTGAAAGTTCACAACTTGAAGGCTTGTATATAGGGGACTTACATACATTGTATCTCAACTACTCTATTAATGTAATTGAGATAGAATTTTGGGAGATGAGGGAGTATCAGAACCAGAGAGATAAAAGATGGCTCTGCTAAATGGAATCAGCCATTTTGCCCCAGGGGAATCATGATCAAGGCCTCCTGTCAACCACTGTGCCACTTTATGAGGAAATTGGGCAGTGCAATATATTCCCTCCTGCACCTCTTTTTACTCTCAGAGGTGTCCCCATTTGGGCAGTAAATTACATGGCCCCAACTACCTGCTAGCCAAGTCAGAGCTATGTCCCATAAAGAAGGTCAGAAGGTACTCCTGGATCACTGTGATTTTCAATATCATCCTGTAAGAAAGAGAAAGTACACCCTTCTATGGGAGAAAGTTCACCCTTCTGGTCCAAACTAGATAATCCAGAATAGTGATTTTCAATATCATCCTGTAAGAAAGAGAAAGTACACCCTTGCCTCCCATCTACCACAACTTATTTTTCTTTTCCTTTATGAAACTCTCAAGCATAGCCATCTCACTTTTCAATTGCTCCTCACATGCTATTTGTTCCCCTGTAATTTTTTCCATTGTCTCCTGATATCCTTTCCATTTTCAGACTCTTACATTCACCTGTCACACACATGTTGATATTCCATTATTCTCCCTACACATTGGGATTATGGGTTTCTCTTTCATCTTGGTTTTGAATTAATATACCCTTCAAAAGGCTTCAGGGGCACTGAACTCCTGCTAGCCTTCATTTCTGAATTCATTAGAGCTTGTTCACTGACCCCTTTTGTTGTTCTAACTCCACTTTTCATGGTCATTTCATCCTTTCAGTTCTGGCCTTCCCTCCTCCATTCTTCGACTCTTAAACTCCATTATTTTGTGATCAATCGCACTTCAATTACCTCAGCTTTTAGTGTCAGACTTTAAATGGTCACACTTCACATCTCTAGTCTCCTTTGTACAAATTTTGCCTTTAACTGAATTTGTGGTTATCTCACTTGCTACCGCTTTTATTTCCAAGAAATACCTAGATAAATAATGCATTAATTTCGGTAAATATGCCCATGACATCCTGAACAATATGTTGAAGCAGGAGTGAGTCATCAGTAGATAATTATGCCTTCAACAGAATTCTGTGATAGGGCCTGGAACAAGGGAAATCCCCTTTGGACAATGCCATTCTTAAGTCATTTTGGTGGGCATAAATCTGTCTTCAAAAGGGACAAAGCTCAACTCAGTTCCCTACGCACATAGAACATCCCTTCACCTTTTCCTCTGTTCCTAAAGTAAATCATCTGATGGCTAATCAGGGAAACCCATTTCTGAGATTGTTTTATGATATGTCAGCAGTGTCTAGAATAAGAGGTGTACTGGCAAATTTATCTCTCCCTGCCTTGCTTGGATCTGCTAGGGTGACAGACATGTATGTTTAACTACATGGGTCCCTCCAAGGGACTATTAACCATCAGAGAAGAAGAAGCCACTGCTAAAATATAAGCCATTTATCAGCTCAGTGATCGGGTCTCCAGCTATTTCTTTGCCCATTTTGGCTAACAGATTAAAATCCAGTAGTGTTCAAAAAAAATCTGATCGCGAGTCATTGTTCTATAGTACTTGTGTTCAATTCTTTTTGTTTGGTTGTTTGTTTGCATCTGTTTAACCAACCAACACTCACCCACATTCTGTTTGAATCAAACAGAAAAACAGAAATCACTGCAGGTATTTAAAACAGAGAGGATTACAGCTATGGGGAAAGTACCTTCAGTAAAATGAGTTTGGGGTATCTAGAGCTGCACCCACTAGGTCTTTCTCTCTGTGATGAAGGAAATAGGAAATATTTCAGCCCCAAGGTCAGTAGAGTCCAGTTTGAACATCCAGCTCTACTGGTTCTGTTTTGTTTTGTTTTTCATGCCATGGGTAAATAATTTAAAAGTTGGTTCTCTAAGGACAAAGTTACGTGACCAGCTGTCCCTACATAAATGAGGATTTATTACAAAGTTTAAGGAATTAGAAGCTCCTAAGCTTCTAGCATCGTACCTGGTATGCAGCAGACACTTGAAATATATATGTTGAATGAATAAAATCCACTGTTGCTTTCTAAGCTAAGTAGTTACTCTTGATCTCAGACATTCTGATATTGGAAATTAAAGCTGGCCTCAGGAGGAATGAGAACAACAACTGCTCCATGTAGTTTTCTGTGCAGGTTGGGCCCAAGAGTCCCTTACTTCCCAAAATGGGGACCATGAGGAGTTGGGTTATTCTCATACTCTGTTATTTTCTTGCTTCACAAAGTGTGTCATGCCCTAAGGAGAGTACTCTCTTTTCTACTTCAGATCACTTCTAGTTTACACATATGCTCAGGCAATGAGTGACCTCACGATAAATCAGGAAATTTTAGGATTAAGTGATTTCGTTTCCCTTGCTCTGTGTGATAAAAACTGTAGTAACCTATTGCAGAAAGATCCATTTGGGTCAGTTTTCATCAGAGAGCAGAAGCTTGGCAAGTGTTTAGATCATCATGAACTCCTTTCTATGTTAAGATGGGCAACTGTCAGGGGGATTAGCTTGGTGACACAGCGACATTTGAGGTTTGTGATCATCACATCAAACCACAACTCAAATACTTTCTTTTTTATAATTTCTTCAAGCTGTAAACCTGGGCTGTTTCTTCCATGTGTTTCTCTAGCAACTGCTCCAGACCTTATCAGGCGCCGTATATCCAGTTGAAAGCCTCTTTCTTTTAACTAGGCCATCCATGCATAGAGGGGTAGGGGCATCTTATTAAATTTTGTATCCCTGGGACATAGTCAGTGTCTGATTGACTCCTCTTGAACTCAGATCACCCTCTATGCTTATATTATTTGTCTCCCTGGAACAACTTCCCTGTTCCTGCATAGTAAGACAATGCAAGTGGGCATATTACTGCCCGAAAAAAGAGTGAGTTTCGACTTGTCTTTCACCTGAACTACAGCCATGAGACTAAAGTAATGCCCATGCAATGTGAATCAAAGTGATGTATGCTATTCTGGGTCTTGTTCTTAAAAAGATTGGGGTTAAACTCCCCTGCATGTTTTCTTCACTGTTGCTGCTGGGAGATGGTGAGAGACAGAGCAGTCATTCAAACTCTCCATGCAGTGAAAGTCATATGTTGGGGATGGCATGACTGCCTACCAGCCCCTGCTCTGCTCATCTGTCTGTTGGCCATATGATGGAGAGAAAATTCCAATCCCTTCAAAACCAGTATACGTTCGGTCTTTTTGTTAGTTTATATGCTAACTGATACAGCATTCTAGTTCCAAATTCCAAAGAAAAAGAGTATCAGCAGAGGGGATACAGAAAACAAATGACACACATACACTCACACACCATAGGATAAATAAGAAACACTGCAAAAACTTTGTGTTTTGTTTATAAAGTGATTATTATTAGAGTGTGATTGTAGGAGAACCAAAGGAATAGTGCAATACCTCAAGACTCATGGCAACTGTTACCACTCCCAACTCCTAAGCACTGAGTTAGGGGAGCAGTTCCTCAAACTTGAGTGGGAGATGGTTATAAAGAGTTAGAATCCTTGAGAGGAGTAATGTGCTTCATTCAAGGGGCTTCCCAGTTCATGGCAACCTCACCTAAAAAATTAACTCCTGACCTCATTCTTCCTCCCTCCTCTATCTCTCCAGGGCTCCCCACTAGAGAATGGGAATCCAACAGGAAGCTGAGCACACTGGAACCCTCTTGATGCAGCCCTATCTGGGGCAGAGAGCAGCATAGAGAAGAGTGAAGAATGTTTCCAAAAGGGCACATGGAAGATATCCAGGTGAAGAGTATCCTTGCTGAAGAAATGAGGAAAGCAGAGCTAAAGAGAGAATAGCATTATGTTCTGTTTTACGTCCTCATTGATGTTTAAATATGAGGATTTTAAATTAATTTCTAAGAAATTGCCAATTAGGAATTCAGTGGGGTTTATTTCCTTCTGTTGCTGATAATACAATGACAGATGCAATACACAATTCAACAAACATCCCTTAGACATCTACTGTGTATCAGGCACAGCGTGAGGCACTGGAGACTAGCGTCTCAGGACTAATCTCAGAGGAGCTGACAGATTAGGCATATTTTTTATCTAACGTTTTCCAGCAGTTCACCTCAGGCTGTCCTCAGTGGTTTGTGCCATCTTTTTGACAATCTTCTTGAGAGAGATGAAGCATGATAATGACAGCTGTCACATGATTATTAAACTCATATTTAAATTCAGGTCCCTTGAGAGAAAAGTTACTCTCTGGCAATGGTATATTGAACATAATCGGCAAAAAATTATTGCAGACACGACTTCGGGAGAAACTAAAACATTCTAAGTAATATAATAATAGAAACCATGTCAGAGTTCTTGGTGACAAGCAACAGAAACCAAGTTTGGCTATCTTAATCATAAAAAGACTCTACTGAGGGGACATCAGAATTGCACAGGATTGATGAAGTTTGGAGGGTCAGGTGTAAAAAAAAGTGGAAAGAATCTAAATATATTAATTAAGTGCAGACTAAGTGACTGTAATAAAGATATTCCCAGATACCATGGGTTACACTCAGAAGACTTTATTTTATTCACATAGAAGAGTCAGGTCAAAGTATGGTCAGCTCTTTCCACAAAGTCAATCAGAAGTTCAAGTTCCTTCCATTGTGTTCCTCTGCCATACCATAATATGTGGTCTTTTATCACAAGGTCAAAACTTTATTGCTACAATGACCTTAGATAAACCTGTAGAAAAGGAGAAAGGACAGTCAAGGGGAAAAAAAGGACCCAAAGGTTTTTTTCATCAATTCTTTCTGTATCCTATTGTCTGAAATGTAGTCATTTGCTAACACTTAGCTTCAATGAAGGATATAAATTTAAGTCTGTTATCATTAGCCATGCATCCAGCTTAAGTTTTTTCAAAATGAAGAAGAGGAAAAAGAAAACTGGGAATGAGAGCTAGCTCTGCCTCATCAAGGGAAATTCAAAGAGTTGGCTAAGCAAGAAACAAAATAAACATTACAGAAATAGTCAAGAAACAAAATAAACATTACAGAAATAGTCTGGTCCATGAGCTTCCTTGACCACTACTGTGAGACTAACCTCTTACTGTTCCCATAGATTTACATCATCTACTGATATTTCAGAATATCAGGAGAGAGATATTGATGATCCAGCCAGAATCAATGAGTGTCCATCCATAGATACATTGAGGCATGAAAAAAAATTCCATGGTGGAGTGCAATGCTAATACTAACCAAAAACAAACATGATTTGTTTAGGTTGGTTTTTTTTGTTGTTGTTTGTTTTTTTATAGAGACAAAATCTCACTCTGTCTCCCTGGCTGGGCAGCCTCAAACTGCTAGGTTCAAAAGATTCTCCCACTTTAGCCCCATGACTACCTGGGATTGCAGGTGTGTACCACCACACCTGGCTTATTTTTTATTTTAATACTGGATTCACTATGTTGCCCAGACTGCTCTCAAACTCCTGACTTCAAGCAATCCTCCTGTCTTGGCCTTCTAAAGCACTGGTATTATAGGTGTTGTCTTCCATGCTAGTCTGGAAGAGGGCATTTGATATTAGAAAGACAAAATATGCTATGAAATATAGCATTATAAAAAAAGCTCTCACCTTAAAATTATTCTATAAAAATTTTGTCATTTGCTTTATGTGTTCATCTATTCTAGCTCTATGTATTACAAACTCTGTTAGTTATTGGTGGCACAATGCTGGGAATGTCATAAGTTCTTGACAAAATTTTTGAACCTTAAAAAGGAAAAATATGTGCTGATTTTGGTGTATTATTGCATATTCTTATTAGTCTAATAGCTTCTAGCTAATGTCAGGAAAATAATCTTAAGCTCAATGCTACTGAAATAGGATAAATGTTACTTTAGCGTCTGACAAATCTGGATTTAATCCATGTAATACAGTCTAGTCAAATAAGTCTACCTCTTTGAATTTTGTTTTTTCATCTTTACAGTGAAGATAATTATCTTACTATAGTGTTATTTTAAAACCTAAATTAGAACATGAATAACAACTGCTTAGCATGTGGTAGGGATTTAGCAATTACCAGCAACCCCCAGATATACCTCATTTAGTTGCCAAGATAATGCAATGACTGCTTTAGGGATACAACATATATTCCAGTTAAAAAAGGCACTGTTTCTGGTCAGAAAACATATGGCCAATAACACATGAAGAACTTGAATTACATAGCATTTTTCTAATAAGTAATTCTTTCTCATTCAAATTATGGTTTCAGCCTGTCTGGAATTCTAAACAGTTTACAGTGTATGAGATCTGATTGATTCAAAGAAGTGGGTCAGAAAAGACTGTAAAGATTATCCAGCTGATTGTTATCCCAGTATAATTTTTCCAAATATAAAAGAATGACTCATATACAAAAATAGAATAACCATTTGTCTAATATTTTATTCAAATCATTCATTAAAGAGGAAGCCAGTAAAATGATGAAAGCAGTTTCAACCATTTAGGAATGATGATGTATACAGAAAATCATCAGTTAAAACGAATACTAAAATTAATTTGGCAATAGATAAAAAATTGATTAATGCTCTATTGAGCAATAACACTATAACCTCTGAGATTATCTCTTTTCTTGGAGAAACATTTCACAAGTTAGCATGTAACTTTTAGTGTCTGTACTTTAAACAAGTAGTAAATAGCAAAGTCAAACAAATGTGCATTTTCCTAGGTAATTAAATAAACCTGTGAGGCCCTGTAACAGTCTGTGTTGCTATAAGGGAATCCATAGGGCTGGATAATTTATAAAGAAAAGAGTTTTATGTAACTCACGGTTCTGCAGGCTGTGGCATGGTGCCAGCATCTGTTTCTGGTGGAGGGCTTCAGGGAGCTTCCACTCATGGTTAAAGGAGAAAGGGAATTGGAGTATGCAAATCGTATGGCAAGAGAGGAAGAGAGAGAGAGAGAGAGAGAGAGAGAGAGAGAGAGAATAGTGCCAGTGTCTTTGCCACAGCCACAGTCAGTTCTTGTGGGAACTAAAACTGAGAACCCACTCACTCCTGTGAGAAGGACACCAAACTAATCATGAGGAATTATGAGGAATAAGATCCAAACGCCTCCCACCAGGCCCCACCTCCAACATTGGGGATCAAATTTGAACTTGACACGTGTGGGGGGGAGGTAATCAAACCGTATCCCAACCACAGCAGCCTGTTAAATGACATTCTGACACAACATTGAAAAGTCATAGAATCATCTTTTATGCTTTATTTTCAAGTTTTAGATATTTTTTACCTAACAACATTGAGCCCATTGTTGATTGACTACAGCACCTAAATATAGGTGCTAACAGCCTTATTTAGGTTATTTTTTAAAATAACTGCATGCATCACTTTGAGATTAACTGATGCAACAATAGTCAAAATATCACACTTGCCACTGAAATCATTTTACTAACATGCAACAACTCCTTCTTTCTCTTCTCCTGCACTTGCTTATAATTTCCCATTTCATTAAAGACAAAATAATATATATGCAACACGTTTTTTGAAAAGAAGAAAAAAATTATTAAATTTTTACAAAGTTATTAGTAACGGGACTGTGCCCAACAAGTGTGTGCAGGAAAACTCTCCTGTGCCCCATCTACCCATTAAAACCATTGAAAATGAAGACAATTTTTTCATGTATCTGTTGGCTGCTCGTATGTCTTTTTTTGAGAACTGTCTATTCATATCTTTTGCCCACTTTTTAATGGGGCCGTTTGTCTTTTTCTCTTCATCACGTTTGAGTTCCTTGTAGATCCTAGATGTTAGGCCTTTGACAGACATGGAGTTGGCAAATATTTTTTTCCAGTCTGTAGGCTGTCACCCTGCTCTCTTGATGGTTTCTTTGGCTTTGCAGAAGCTTGTCAGTTTGATGAGGTCTCACTTGGCGGGAAACCGCAGGGAGGTGGGGGGTGGGGGTGGAGAGGTGGAAACTGCCTGGGGAGGGGGGGGGGACACTTCATCAACAAGTGTACCTGCACAATGAATATTTTTGTATACCTAACCCTGAACTGTACTCCACAATTTTAAAATAAAAAATTTGAATGTTTAAAAACAAAAAAGAAAGAAAATGAAGACAAGAAAAGCAAGAATATTTTAAGGTTTACATTCTCTTAAGTAACCCAGCAATTCGGGTTTTAAGTGACAAACGGTGTGGTAGCTCTAGGGCTCGCCTCAGGAAAAACTGTAAAATCTGTGAAGTGTGATTTCTATGTTCTCTAGCCCTTTTCCTGGATCCTCTCTACTTTCTTCAGCCCATCTGTCCATGTCAAGATTCACTGATCTTGGCTATTCAATCTACTCTCCAGTGAAACCCTGCTCTAGGCTGCTTTTTCTAGCAGATGCCTCAGACACCGGAACTTTCGCATCTGAAGGAATAAGCAGTTCCTCTGCCTCTGTTTATTCTAATTCATTGTGCATGCATAAATCCTTCTGGAAATGATTTCTGCTAAATATAAAAAACTGCTTGGTGCTGATAAGTCAGTTTACCATAATAATGGGAAGGGGGTCAGTATTTGTGTGTGTGTGTGTGTGTGTGTGTGTGTGTGTGTGTGTACCCATTCACATGCTTACTCTGATGGTAAAGGGTAATCAATAATGTGACTTTGTAGAGGCAATCGTCTCAAGATTCCTCTATAATCAAACCTGTAAGAAGTCCCATTGGGGTGGCCTGTATTGATCTAGACACTGACTGTTGATGTTCAGACTAATGATGGTCTTCACCTTTGTTAATAAAGTTTTCATTATGCTGTGAGTTTGATATCATGTCAAATATCATTTTTTCTCTTTCATATTCTCAGACATTGAAGGGTTTGGATACATAGCAAAGTTTTTTTCTTTTATTTTTTTATTAATAGAAGTGACTTGAAAGAATAATTTAAGCATTACCTATGTCTTAATAACTGTGTGAGGAGAAATTTTAACAACACCTACAATGGAGGTATCCCACATAGCCCCATGCATGTGTTCGCCTGCTGTTTTTCCAATTTTATTTTTTATCTATTTTTATTTTTTTTATGGTAGAGATGAGGTCTTGCCAAGCTTCCCAGGCTGGTCTTGAACCCCTGTGCTCAAGCAATGCTCTCACCTCGGCTTCCCAAAGTGCTGGGATTATAGGCATGAGCCACCACACCCAGCCTGTTTTTCCAATTTTAAATCTGCCATATATTTTATGCATTTCAAGAAAAGCAAAATTATGGTAATATAAACTCACTACAGTATCATGCACATAAATTATTTCATTAAAAAATTATTGATTCAATGTCTACCATATAATGACATACTTCATATTGCAAAGAATACAAACATCACACAAAACGCAAAAGGTTCCCAATCTTTCTTACTTTACAGCACCTTTAGTTCTCATTAGTTTTTTTCACAATACCCATTTAATGATAATTTTAAAATAATAGTTTCATGTATTAATTAATTAGGTTTAACCAGCTTATTAAGTACAGTATTTATACCATTACAGCTTAACCGTTTGAAAAATAATTCACGAAAGTTACAAGAAAACATAACTTTTTATTTGTATTTACTAAAGGGAATTTGTATGCCTGTTGAACACAGCACAAATTTCCAAACATTGAGACCAAACTGGACACTGTTATCCTCATTTTTTTGCCCTACATTCCTTTTTCCACAGTACTTACCATCCAAAAATTGACTTTAGAAAAAGGTGGCATTGGAAAAGAAATATAACATGTTCTAATATTAGAATTGTGAATGGCCTGCTAAATTAAATTAAATTTGGTCCAAAGTTGCCTCTGTACACAGCAAATTATAACCTAACTTATTACGTTAAAAACAAAAACAAAAACAAAAAAAACCAAAAAAAAAAAAAAAACTACAACCTAACTTGAGGGTATATTTGTGTAACAAGTAACCAGATCTTGGCCAAAAATAGGAGCCAATGTTTCAATCAGTCACAGGCTACAAACTACTCAGACATGTTCAAATAAGCAGTGCCCCCGCTGTGACCAATTAGGCTATTCCTGTGTGTCACCTCCTTTGTCTGTCTGTAGATACTGCCTGCCCACACTGCTGGATGTAGTTATCTGTATCTTTCCTAGTTCAGGTACTGTCTGATTCATGAATTGTTTCTCTATTCAAATAAACACTGGTAAATTTAGACTATCTAATTTTTTAAAACATACCTCAAGCAGCACATAGTTTGTGCAGTTACTGACATGTCAACGGTTGTTGGTTCCCTTGAAAATTCAAAATAACAAACATCTTCTATGTGAATTCATTGTGATTTCTGCGAGTACAACAGTGCACGGTTTGGGAGCCATGCCAATGTGTCCTACTACTTAAACTCTCAAAGAATTTACAATTTATTGAGTGCTAATAACCTCAGCAACTTTCATGAAAATAAAAAGTACATTTATTGAGACTAACATTTGGAAAGATCACTTCTGGCTCAAAAATAAAAGAAAGGTGAATTTTAAGAAGAATCTTAAGGTCTGGACAGCATTTTGACAGTTAAAGGTGAAGACAGGTAAAGATGAAGGAACAGAATTTCAGAATTACAGGTCAGTCTGAATGTTTTGGTGCAGGTTGTGAGGAAGATGCCATGGATGAAAAGATGAGTAACTTTCAGACACAAGCCTCAGAAATCCCACCCCATCATAAAAGAGGCAAGGCCAGTTGCCTAATCTTATGCAGAACACATGGTATAGGAGAAGGAGAGTAGGGGAATTTATCAAAACTAAGGCTAGAGTATGGATTGAGCCAGATTGAGAATACCTTCAATGGGCCAGCATAAGAAATTGATATGCAACAGGAAAAAATCTAAAGCCTGAAGGTCTCTTCCCTTGGTCCTCTCCTTCCATTTGCCATCTTTCTTCTTGCCCCAGTCACAGCTATGAAGGTCGAGCTGTGCAGATGCAAGATCTACCCAGGACATGGGAGGTGCTGGGCTAGGACCAATGGGAAGGTTTTTCAGTTTCTTAATGCAAAATGCAAGTCAGTGTTCCTTTCTAAGAGGAATCCTTGGCAAATAAACTGGACTGTCCTTTACAAAAGAAATCACAAAAAGGAGCAGTTAGAAAAAAGAAAAGAAGCCACTGTGCAGTCAAATTGCAGAGAGTCATTACTGATGCATCTTTTACTGATATACTGACCATGAGGAATCAGAAAGCTGAAGTTAGAAAGTGTTAGGGTATGGATAGGGTGAGTGTAGATGGATGTGGATGGAGAGGGAGGGGCACAGTACCCCCGGAGCCGGTGTGCCGGAGGTACGCGCTGGTGACCAGAGATCCTAATAATGCAAAGAATTGCAACACACAAAGAGGTGAAAGAAGAAAAGATTTATTTAAGAAAATTTCACTTCCCAAAGACAGGAAGCAGGCCTACACTCTAGATGAGTGTGGCCCCATAACCCCCTGAGTCCCAGCTTAAATCCTTTCTCTTAGAGGTGTTGCAGTCAGGTAGGTGACTTCCTTGTTGACCATCCATGAATGTCTTGGAGACCCTGTGACACAGAGACCCATTAATGTCCACCCACATTATCACAGCCCCTAGAGAAGGGCGTGACAAGGATCCCAGTGCTCCTGTATATTCTTGAATAACATTCCTTAGAGCTAATGGAGGGTGCACTTCCCCTTATCTCCTATGCATTCCTAGTGGGCAACTTCAGGGAATCCTTGACTTCCCTGTGGACAGTGCCCAATCGCTCCCCCCTCTGAGTGATCACAAGTCCTGAGATCTGCATAACTTTTGTAATCACAAGTTTTGTGATTTGCATAACTTTTGCCTAATGCATGATGTCTTAGGCCTTGTAAACTCTGATACCTGACACCAGGAAGTCTGGGTTTCTGAAAAAGACAAAATTGGTAAAGTTCATCTTTATCTAAAGTATGCATTTTTCCAAAACATAGCTTCTACTTTCTCCTCATTGTGTTAGGGTTTAAGAACAAGATAAAAAATGGCTTTCCACTCTTGGTCTGTTATTTCAGAAAGGCTCGATGGGAACAAGCTACCAGGGTTGCTAAGGAAGCAAAAAAGGCTGAGCAAGCAACTAAAAAGACTGCAATGGCTGCTGCTAAGGCACCCATGAAGACAGCAACTAAGCAACAGATTGTGAAGTCTGTGAAGGCTTCAGCCCCCTGAATTTGGTGAATTTTTAAATAAAGATCTGACCCAAAAAAAACAAGGAAAAGAAAGAAAAATAAAAGAATCTAGATCTCTCTTATTATCTTTACTAACAAACTGTTAGGAAATATCAATTATTATGTCCCAACATATGTGGCCATAAGAAATTATCCACAGCACTGTAGAAAGAAAAAAAAAGAAAACTATCCAGAACAGAATTTGTTCTGTGTAACATGGACCTATAAGACTAATGAACAAAATTTCCAGACTAGAAGAGCAAATCATCCTGAATTTAAGAAAAAAAAATTCTATTTTTATTAATTTACTAAATGAATCAAATTTCCCAGACTACTTTTTGCCAGTCTACTTCTTGACAAACCAGAATAAATGTATAAGCTCTGCATAATACAAAATATTATCGTTTTACCCAAACCTTTTAAAAATGCTTGTGTAACACCAACATGATTTATAATTAAGAAGTTACTAATATGCTTTTAAGTTTAAGTGGAAGTTAGTATGCCCATATATCTAAACATTTGTCAGACATCCACATGGTCTAAAACCATACACATACTGAGCAAGAAATTAGTTTACAAAAGATTATAGTACTATGTTAAAAACAGTCTCCCTCAAGGTGTTTTTACCTATTAATCAACTCAATCGTAATCCATAATAATTATGATCAATATTTTATTATGGCTGTCTTAAATTAGGATGAAGTTCTTGATGGGTTAAAAACTTCTAAAATATTGTCCTAAATATAGATGTCCATGGAAACCACAAAACTGGCATTAGGTATTCCAGTTCTAAAAACTGTCTTGAGCCTCATTAGTAACAAGCACCAGCTAAACAAATGTATATATATGGATCATTTAAAGTTACAAATAGATAATCAGATCTGATCTCCACAGCCATCTATAAAGGTCTCACTTACTATATTCCTTTTATTGATGATAATACAACAGTTCAGAATTTAATTGATGACTAAAGATTATAGAATATAAAAGATACTATTCTCTAATTTGGGGCTTCTGACTTATATTTTGTATGCTTTTTTTTTTTTTAAAGCAGGTTTTATTGAGAGGACAGAAAAATTCCCACAGTGGGAGAGGACCCAAGGGGGTTGTCCTTTTGTATGCTTTCTGAAAAATATCTTGTCACAGATAAAAATAGATGATTAATCACCACATGTGATTTGAGGAGCTCTATCATGTTTTCCAGCCAATAAATATACCTTTCTCCTCTGACAGAAGCCCAAACATCTGCCATTTTGACCATTTTCTTGGATTCAATTGCTAGATACCTTTCAAAATGAAAATGTTAACTTGGTTGGAGATAACATATGTGAACACTTTTAATACACTTCCTGACATATAAAATGCATCCAATAAATGATTGTTATTATTTTTTAATGAATGCATCAACACAATCTACTAGTCAGAAGTAATTTGTTAAATTAACTGTCACTTAGCAGAGTGGAATTAGTGAGACTAGGACAAAGAGATACATTTAACTGGAGGTAGGGAAGAAAAAAGACTGTTCCAAATTGCACATTGATCAGAGACACTGTGGTGATGTTTTTAATATTGATACTATTTAAGGAAAGAAAAGGATACTGTAGTTATGGTTTACCTTCTTCAGAGCTCTTTCTTTAGAGCAGCCATCAGGGTAGTTTTTATCCTGCCATACTCTCTTCAGGATTTGAGTGCTGACAATCTGTTCTGAGCTGCTGGCTCAGTGTTATGGCAAGTGGCAACTGGAAGATATTGTTCCAACTGAGAGAAAACATAAGAATCACAGTAGCACTAAGCTGCCAAATTCTAGATCTCCATTGGCTTGCCTTTGATAATTTGAAGGGTTTGAAAATATTGCCTTAAGAAGTTGGATGTGATATTTTGTGTGTTTTCATCTTTGTCTTTCTTTTCATTCAATGTGACTACATAAACTTCCATTAATTTGCGCTTAGGCAACATTTTCTAGAAGAAATTCATAATCTATCTTCAGCTATGATCTCTTCCACAGCTCACAATTCCTCACCCCCACTAGCAGGACCATCTGCACCCTCTCTCTTCCTGAGGAAGAACCCTTTGCGCCAAGTTATTCTTCTTTTCTCACACCCCACTCCATGGAAAGAACATACAGATATAACTCTGAGTTGGCAGGCAACTTTAAGACACTCTAGTTTATAATAACTCTGGATAATATATTCTAAATCTGGTTTATTTCAATTCTTTTAAAGCCATAAGAACTACTGATGAGTCACATAAACCAGAACCATAAATTTCACCATGTAAAATCCCCTGCAGACCCAACTATCGACACAAACTTCATAATGATGAATGACGTGATCATCTCTGGAAACATTACTGTATCCTTTCTATCAAGTTCAAGTTAACAAATACTTTTCCAAGTGTCTTAGCTCACTAATTTTAGGAATCTTCCACTCATAGTGAATATGTCCTCTGACCACTGAAGAGATGATCTGTTGTCTAAAATTATCATATTCTCTCTTCTGGCTCCTCAAATTCGTTTCACTCTTAAACATTTTGAATATTTGTTTTTCATACATTTGTGTTTGTGTATCTTGGGTTCTTATAAAACACTGATCTTGATGACTTTAAACAGAAGTTAAATATCTCACATAGAAATTTTATTTTTCTCAGTTGACCAACCAGTGTTGCTGGGACATAAAGGAAAACAATTTTAAAATCAGAAGACCCTATTCAGAGACTCTTAATTTTGACCACACATTAGAGTCATCTCAGAAATTCTAAAAAAGACAAATGCTTGGGTCTCTCTAAGAGATTGTGATTTAACTGGACTAGAGAGTAGCCTGAGTATCTGAAATTTTATAAGCTCCTTGGGCAACTCTAATATGTAGTCAAAATTGAGAGCTACTGCCTTGGAGAGAAGGACTTCTATTATGTGCCTTGCTTCTGTGGTAGGCACTGACATATACTAAGCATGTTACATGTTTTAAAAAGGTAGGAAATTTAGGTTGTGTATGGGCCAGCAGTTGTGCTGAGTATGTTGCTGCATTGTATCATTTTATGCTCAAGATGATCCTATAAAGATGGTCTTTAATTGCTATTTTTATGTCAAGATGATGAACTAACAAGAAATGTTGGCTGCCTCCTCTCAAAATAAAATGTTGGAGAAATTACTGAAGCAAAAAGGGGTAAGGATTTCAAGAACAAACAACACAGCTACCAGAAACCCTTCCAGAATCTAAAAGCTCTTGCATTCTGCAGGATGTCTACAAAGACAGGAGGGGAATGGTTTGGCCAGGAGCAGAGGATGGACAGAGGCAACCAGGAGGAGAGTGTGAAGAGTATTTTGTTTTGCTCTTGCCTCTTCATCAAACCTGCACACCATCATACATGCTCAGGAGAAGCAGTCATTGGTGACATCAACACCTCAGGAACTGACAAACACCACAACCCGCAGAATAACAGTGGTACAGAGTAAACACCCTGTTGAGATGACATGTCTATGAAATAGACCTTGGTGGCCAGCTACCCCCAATCTTGTGTTCCTCCACCTCCAAATTTGCAGTGATAGAGGAAGGTATCCTATACCTTTCAATGCTGAATCTTTTTAGAGTTGAAATGTAAATTCCTAACTGGATGTAACCCTTGTCCAGTGGACTGACAGAAAAAGAGTATTGTCAAGAGTGGCCCATTATGACCAAGGCTCATGCCATTTTCTTTGTTTAAACCTGAAACTTCTAGCATTTCTTCCATTTATGAATATGGAAAACTTCAGTGGAATCAGCAGAACCTGTGACTTTTTCACCAATTGAATCAGATATTTTCTTATCCCATTGCAGTTGTTGAAGATATCCTAAAATAGCCTTTACACTCATCACTCCTCCACAATTACAGCTATTCCCAGCAACCCATTTTTTTCCTCATATCACATTTAAGTCATGTGTCTTGGATGATGGAGCAACTGATAGTTTGGGATTCTGTCAGTGTGTGCTTCTGAGAGTGAATGGTTCACAGCTGACAAGTATCTAACAGACCCATTTATTCAGGAGATTGACTAGTGGTAGTCATGGGTATGGTGGCACATGATCTCAACTTTCCTATTTGAGACCTCCTAAGGAAAAATAAAAAATTAAGAAAACAAAATTATGGTTATTAATTATTAGACATGCCATTGGAGTTCATTAATTCGTTGACAAAAACTTATCAATCACAATGTTGTCTTATATCCATTATAACACAATGCTTTAACATTTTAATAACTTAATTTCAATATAATTGGTTTTCTTAGTAATCACATAAATTTCTACTTCATGCATTTTGTTTTAAAAAGAGCTTCCTGAGAAGGGTTTCCTAGGCTTTTTCAACTTGTTAAAGGGTCCCATGGCCCAAGAATGATTAGAAAACTGTCTTTTCACCAGAAGAAATATAGAAGAATCATTGGGTCTACTATAATGTACATTACCAGACTGTAGAATGAATGGAGAATTGATACTCAGCATTCTTTTCTGCCTCCTCCTAATTTGCCTTTTTGTACTACAAGGGTGGAATTCTATAGATAGACCTATATTGTCTAGATGTTCAGGAGAACACTTGCTAGGTCATAGGACATGTGTGTGTGTACGCACGTGGGCAAATCTCTATACCCTCTAGAATCTACATTCTACATCTCTCTACTAATTCATAGGTACACATGTACATATGCACATACTACTCTTCAGATTGAATGTGCCCATCCCTCCTCTCACCTGCAGCACATGAGGATTCTAAATCCCTATCATTTAGAAATGCCTAGATTTCTAATTCTTGCTAGTCCAATGGGAGAATTGGAGGCAAGCTAGGTGTTTATTACTGGGGGAATGAAGGAGTAAAATATAGTGGAGGCATAAAATGGAATAGGATATAAACTTCTACACACACAACACAGCATAGATATTTTAAAACATAGTATTGAATAGAAGAGTTAAAATGAGATCTATTGTACAATATACTTTATGAAAAACTATATACAAACAAAGCAATAATACATGTTTTACAAAAACAGCTTTAAACTAAAAAAGTACACATCAAACAAATGTTAAAAGTTTGAGTATCAGGACTGAATCATGGGAATAAAAAATGAAATGAATAAATGTAACAAGAGGAAACTTGTGTGCATTGATGACAATAGTGTCCAGTGAACTTAGGAGGAGAATTCATTCAGTCAATTCTCTGCACCTGAGTACAAAAAAACAAAAAGAAAGAAAGAAACTAACTCAAAGGGTAAGCAATTTTCCCAGTCTTAAACAGCTAACCAATAATGGAGATAAATTTCAAAGGCAGACCTTGCTCTCCAAATCACAGGTAGTAAGAGGGAAAGGAATCATACATGGCACCATATCTGTTTGTCCTTTCCATTTGACCATTGGAACTACTGCCTGATGTGTGTGTGTGTGTGTGTGTGTGTGTGTGTGTATCTGTGTGTGTGTGTGTGTGTGTATATATATATATATATATATATATATATATATATATATATATGTATATTCCGGTTTTCTAAAAGAGAGTCCTGAGATTCATAGACACCATGTAACAAGTCACCCAGTCAGGAATTCAAGCCAAGTTTTTCTGACTTCAAAGCTGGTGATTTCTGATGCACAACATGATCTCAATGAAGTTTCCCACTGCTACATTCACTGTTTCATTTCATTAACATTTTATATAAGGTGTGACTTTCTAAATTGCCACACTGATAATTAAGCCTCTACAGACTTACAGAGTTAACGTCAGACAATAGGTCTCTGTTTCCAAAACGTTCACCAATGGCAAGATTTTTCTGTACTTCATCTTGGAAGTGAACTGCTAACCACGGTTGAAGTAACATTTCTTTTAACTGCCATGGTCTGTCTGTGCATTTTGTATGGCCATTAACATAAGAATGGAGTCAGCTACATTCAGGGAGTACCCCAAGAAGGATTTGAGAGCACTGATAGAGAATCACACTTTCCACTAAGTGTGAAATAAAAATCAGTTTCTTCTTTACACAAAGAAGTGAAAGATCAGAAGTGATTCCATGATCTTAGGTGGATTGTGAAAGAAAATAATAATAATAATAAAAGCATGAAGGCAATGGAAGGGAAGCAAATAAATGTTTAAAAATTGTTTTAAAATAATCAGAAATCCTCATCAGGGAATTTTCACTACAAACAACTGATGACAGAAATGTTAAAAGTAATAATCCTCTTTCTAAACTAATTAGTCTGCATAACATGACAATCTGAGTGAGAGCTCAAGCAACAGATTTTTTTGTAGAACACACACACGTTGCTATTCATGGAAGAGTTGAGAAGCATCTAGGAAGGGGCTGAAAGTCACCTAGGAAAAGTTAGTGCCATCTCTTCTCTGATTAATGTGAAAGATGGATACAATTTCCAAATTATGAAGGGAGAAGTTTCAACTGTGCCAGAAACAGCTGCCTTCATCTGATGTTTATGGAAGATAGATCCAGAAGGAATTGATTCTACTCTCATTTGCAAAGGATCTTCAAGGCAATCAATATTACTATACTTGGTAAAGAATTCAGAATGATGAGACTTTTTACAAAGTCTTCTCTGTTTTATCCTCCCTGACACTTTCTGACCACCGATGACCTTCTGATCACCAAATACTTTTTCTTCACTCAAAGTTTCCAGAGTTTGACTGTAAATGCAGAACAGGTTGAATTATCCCAGTTCTAAAAGAAAATTACATCTGCATTTCCTATGTGATCTGTCTTCCTTTCTTGGGAGAAGAGTATCTTTGACATAACAGTCAGAAAGAGCCAAGCAGTCAAACCCAAGGCATTGCTGGATTATACCCAGCCTTCCCCAATCTTCCTCAATGATATCCTTACCAACCACAAATACCACATTTTTATTAAGCTTCCAGGAAAATAAGAAGTAAAGTTATTAAAATAATGAAGACTATAAACATTTAGTGATTAGTTATACCCAAGGCACAGTACTAAGTTCATGGAATACCAAGAACAATAGGTATACACAAAGCTCTTGTCCTAATTGACAGTTGAGTTTAGTACATAAAATTAAATTTTAATAAAAATGTTCATGTATCTATTTTGTACCAGATAGTATGCTAAGTACTTAAGTTGATTTTTTTTCCCATAACAGTCCTTTGAAATATACATTATTTGTGTACTTTATGAATTTTAAAAACAAAACTACAACTCAGGAAAAATAAGCCATTTTTATCAAGTTTACAAAACTGGTAAGCTAAAGAGTGAGTTCTAGCAAGGTCTGCCTGATCGCTAGGCCTATTTGGTTTGAAGGACAGCCAGCTGTGTTCATGGATGGGCTGCTTTCATTCATTGTATTACCAATATTTTGGTTTGTGGAATTTAAGCCAATAAGAATTTATCTTGTAGGATTTCCCTTTATTTTTAACTCTTCCACTTATTCCTAACAGTGTCTTAAAACTAATATCTGAAAACCCAAAGCCTTTTGATGATCACACCTAATTATTTCTTAGACTGTCTTTTCGTGGTCCACCCGTGATATACCGGCTGTTTGGTAGCATTTGTGCTTCTCCCATGGAGTGGAAAAATGCTCTCTTCATAGCATTTTAGAGACTGAAACAAGGCTGTGTTTCAGTGTCACATTGTAACCTTGGATATTATTTACTTCCCTGAAGAAAACTGATAATTCACTACATGAAAATATTCTCAAGACTTTACTTTGATCTAATAGTTGCAACCTGATAATATGGTTTTTTTTATAAATAAAGTGTTATTTCTTGCAGAAAACCCAGATGTGAGCCTAGGGATGGTTTCCATGATCTCAGTGAAGTCATGCTGATGAGGAAAGAAAGAAAGAATTCCGGTCCTTTTTCATCCAGCATGAGCAACATGAACTTGAAAAAGGGTTATGTGCCAAGGATTCAAATAAACACATTTTCTTGTATCTGCCCTACAAATGCAAAGTTCTCTCCGGGCTTTGAATCTAATCCAGCAGTAGGCAGGGCCACCTACTGTTTTCTCTCTTTGTTGACCTAGGAGAGATGAGTCATACATTGATCAAGAAGCAAACAACCATCCATCAAGGTAAGTGCCTTTGGCTGTACCAAACATCAGCAAACCTGGCCAGCATGCTCCCTACATTCAGGTACCCTAGCACATTAATTTCAAACCAGCACCCTGTAGATATATTTGGAGCAGTCCCGGGCTACTGTTCTACAGACAAATAAATCACATTAATAGCTACTGTGCAGTATCTAATATTATCCACATGTATAATCCATAAAAATTACCATCTTAGGGCAAATTTTTCAAACACTACATACCTTAGGAAACACACACACACACACAAATTGGGGCCAGTTGCAATATTAATATGGTAAATTATACAGGTGGGAGAATCACTCATTCAGCAAGAAAACAAAGCCAGACTATCAAAGTTAGATAAAAACTTAGAGCTTGTTCTTAAATTACCTTCTACCCAATTCAGGATCCCCTTCTGCAACACTGAAACAAAATTCACCTGATCTCTGGTTTGACTCTCCAGTGATAGCAATGAACCTGTGTTATGAGGTTCATTTCTTTTTTTAGTAAGTCTAATTGTCAGGAATTTCTTGTACATAATCCCAAACTCATAATCTAAATCTTCTAACCATTGGCTCTAATTAATCCATGGAGTTTATAGAAAATCAAATACGTCTCTCACATGACAGTATATCAAAAGTGACCATAATCACTATGTTGGCAACTCCTCTGATTATTTTCAAGGCCTTTCTCAAGGTCACTATTCCCAGCAATTTCAATGGCTTTACTCTGAAATGTACCATTTTAAAATAGAATTTCTGTTTTCCCCCAAAGGTAACCTCTCTGTTTACATTGTCACTCAACATGTGTAAATTTAGACTTAGTTTTCTTGACACACTCATCTTTCAGTGTTAGATGAATTCAGATAGCTCTGGTAAGAAAACTTTTAAAAATTATTTATTTTTGAAAAATTTTAGATTTACAAAACTGTTACACAAATAGTACAAAGAATCCTCTTACACTTTTCATCCAGGTTCCCTAAATGTTAACAACTTATACAACCAGAGTATAATTTTCAAAATCAGGAAATTAAGATTGATTTTGTATTATTATCTAATCTACATTCTCTTTCTTCAAATTTCATCTTTTACACTGCTGTTGATTTCTGATTCTAGATCCAAGCGGAATCATTTAGTAAGTGAGGAATCCTAAAGTTCACCAAAAGCCTGCACCAAATGGGAGTAATTTTGTGCATTTCTCCCCATAATTTTACTCTTTGCTACCAAACAAAAAAAAAAAGGTTCTTTAGAAGTTTCACTTAAATAAAACATCACTCTGATAAGAGGAATGAGAAAATAGTTCACAACAACTGGCAAAGCCAAGGTGGTTACCATGATAAGCAGCTTTTACATAAGAAGAAATCAAAGGCTATTTTATGTGAATGAAGTCAATGTCCCTCTTTATGCCTGGAACTGATTCACAGAGAGGCTGTGATGTTATCAGGGCTATGCAGAGGAGCAAGAGAATTTCAAAGAAACTCAAGACATTAATTAATGCAATTAAAGTTTCTCTCTTCTACCCTAACTAAACAGGAAAGAGCAGTTTTCTCTCTTAGTGTGTGCTCATCCTTGAGACACTTTTAAACAAAAACCTACAGAAATATCAATACTCCATCACTGGATAAGTCAGGTGTGCACAGGTATCTAACTCAATGCATGTACTAGAAAGTATAATGTAGAATTCTGGTCTTCATGCAGTTTCCCACGTTAGTGTACTTACACTCCACTCCTTCAAAATCATTTCTAGCTAAAAAATTTCACACATATATACAAACATACATGAAATCATAAACACACCATATACACACACATTCTGAAGATGTCACATGTATTCTGTGCATTAACTTTAGCTACACAAAAAGAGGATAATTAAAACAAACTAAAGAAAGAAAATGATAAACCAGCTAGTGATTTGCTGAAGATATTAGAAGCAGCCTCTCACTAACCAGAGGAAAATAGTTGAGTCATTTCCAATATACTAGTCTTGATCTTGCAAATAGATGACGGGCACTCTAAGCCTAAAGATGCTCACGTTTTCATGGAAGAGATTGAAACATACAAACATAATTATAAGATTTTGTGCTAAATGTGAAGACAGATGTGGGTCCTAGGTGATAGAAGGTAGGATCTTGTAAAGGGAGAAGAAGCTGCAGGTTAGAGCCAATATTAACCATTTGTTATGTGGGAAGCAGCTCTGTGGTAGCCTCTTCATTAAAGGAAAGTTAGTTATTAGCACAATTTAGCCAATAGTGAACACTGGGAACCTGTATCCTATTTTTCTTTTTCTCGCCATGAATGACTTGCTTCTCTTATGAAAGACCTGTCACAGGCACACAGCGCTTTTGAGCACAGACTCTGTCTCCTCTCACTTTCTCAGGGAAACTAGCAGCTTCAGGAATTGTCTCCTCTCTTTTCTGTATCAACAACCTTTCCCAAGCCGGGCTCGGTGGCTCAGCCTGTAATCCCGCGCTTTGGGAGGCTGAGGTGAGTGGATTGCCTGAGCCCGAGGGTTCGAGACCCGCCTGGGCAACTTGGTGAGACCTCATCTCTACAATAAATCAAAAAATCAGCCAGGCATGGTAGCGCGTGCCTGTAATTCCGGCTACTCGGAAGGCTGAGGCGGAAGGATCGCCAGAGCCCAGCAGGTCGAGGCTGCGGTGGCCGGGAGTGGCCACTGCACTCCAGTCTGGGCGACACAGAGTGAGACTCCAACTCAAAAAAAAAAAAAAAAAACCTCTCCCTGTCCTACTGGATTATTCTCATTAACATACAAACTTATCATTTTCCCAAGTCAAAAATAATAACATCTCCCAACTCTAAAGTTTATGTCGTTTACTTCTCAATTTATCTTGTGCTCCTTCTGCAAAAAATTTATCAAAAGTATTATCTGTACTTGAACTCTTCAATTTTTCTACTCCTGTTTTCTCTTAATCACATTCCAATCAGACTATCAACTATCAAGATTACTAATGATCTCCATGTTGTTAAATACAGTGTTCAATTTAAAGCTATACATAAGTAACTAGAAGAATGCCTGGCACAGAGCAATTGTGCAAGAATTATTGACTAAATTCATGTATATATGAATGGAACTAACATATCATCAAGAAGACCTTTATAAGTTATACAACATAGGGTTGCATATACTCGGAGTAAAAAATTGAGGCTACGATTTGCAAAATGTGTTGTCAAAAACAATGCGTAAATCAAAAATTTAACCAATCAACTTTTAAGCACTTTGGCATGGGATCTGAATCATGCAATAGTCAATGAAGTGAAAATAAAATACCTTTCATATTTTAAAAAGTCTATGTAAGCAGTATAAATATAAAATGCTGTTTTAGACACTTAAATTATTATAAATTCATCTTTGGTGTTTTTAGGTAAAAAACACACAAACAAAAAAAAAGTTCAATAACCCCAGACTCACAAAACAACAAAATGGAGAAAGAAGGGAGAATTGGGGGATGTGAAAGGGAGTTCTAAAAACAGTTGATCAATAACCATAAAAATAATAATAATACTTCTCATGAGCAATTAACTATGTCAGATACGACTTAACCCACTCTGTAATTTTATTCAATCCAATTACCAACTACCATGGTCTGAATTTGTCCTCCAAAATTCATATGCTGAAACTTAATCATCAATATGATAATATTAGAAGGTGGGACCATCAGGAGTTGATTAAGTCATGAGAGTTTCTTTTAAAAGGATCAGTAAGACCTGATAAAATGGCTAGAAGGAACTAGCTAGCCTTTTTTTGCCCTTCTGTCTTTTCTGCCATGTAAGGATATAGTGTTTGTCCCCTCCAGAGGGCATAGTATTCAAGGTAACATCTTGGAAAGAGAAACAATCCCTCACCAGACAGCAAACCTGCCTGAGTCTAGATCTTGAACTTTCTAACCTCCATAACTGTGAGGAATACATATTTATTTATAAAATACCTAGCCTATTGTATTTTGTTATAGCAGCATGAACAGACTAAGACACTAACTCTTTGAAATAATTACAATTATTTCCTCCAATTTAAAGATGGGCAAACTGAAGTCCCAAGGTTGAAGTTACTTGTTCAAGGTTATACAGTTTGCATGCACCTAGTCATGATGGAGCCAGGATATGGTCCCCAAAAAATCTGTGGACAATCAGATAACAAGACTAATTTAGAGCTAGGAGTCCACCAAAGGGTAGAATGTTTCATAAAACCTTCCCACAGGCAGGTCCAGGAAACTCTTCAATTTTGTGTGTGTGTGTGTGATGAGTCAACTGATGGAGTTAGTGTCAGGGCACAAGAATGGCAACTAAAACAAGATATGATACACATTATTTACACTACTCATCTAATTCAGGGCCTGGTTTCCAAAAATGAAATTCTGTGTCATTAGCCTGCATCATTATTATAAAAGACCCCTTTAGCAATACAACTAAAAATAATTAATTAAAATAGCGAATGCTTTCAACCTCCACAAATTAAATTAATTCGTAATTAATAAGATAGCAGCAACCAACTAGACTCTAATATTTTAAACCAGCAAAGCAGGGCAATAATAATCAATTTTATCTCATATAACAAAGAAGACCTTTACACATAGTTTATGTGCTAGAAATATGGTCAGCAATCTGTGAGAGTGAATGTGAGAAATGAATTAATCAAAAGGATCCTGGAAAGAGAATTTTTTGTATTTCAAAATCCAAGGAGTCTGTCTTTGGATGGAATTGACATCCTTATTCTCCAAAATGTGAATATAGATAAATAATGAATAACTTGCTCACTAATAATCATCATCTATGTTACGGAATGCAGTTATAGAATTTCTATAGTATAGGATTTAGTGGAAATACCATCTGTATTGCTGTGAAAATGTAATTTTGTAAGAGCTAATATTCTGCAAATAAAATATTATGCAATTATTTCTGAATCTATTGCATTTAAGAGTACAACAGTATTGAAGAGTTAGAGAAGAAATTTTAAGGCTAAGTGTGTCAAGGAACAGCTGGACCAGATTTAGGGGTATGAACAGACTACTTCAAGGGGAGTCATGCATCATTTCAAGATTCTGAAACTTTTGTTCTAGAAGAATGTAAAAGCAGATGTTATTACAAGGTTAATTCCACCATAAGGAACTGGTCACAGGCCAGGCACGGTGACTCAAGGCTGGAATCCCAGTACTTTGGGAGGCTGAATGAGAGAATTGCCTGAGCTTGGAGGTTCAAGACCAGCCTAGGCAACTTGGCGAGACCTCGTCTCTACAATAAATCAAAAATTAGCCAGGTGTGGTAGCCTGTGCCTGTAGTTCCAGCTACTTGGAAGACTGAGGCAGAAGGATCACCTGAGCCCAGCAGGTTGAGGTTGCGGTGGCCGTGATTGTGCCACTGCAATCCAGCCTGGGAGACAGAGTGAAACTCCAACTCAAAAAAAAAAAGAATTGGTCACAAAAAGCTGATAAAAGATACTGTGTTGATCTTGCAAGAAATTGTTTGTTTAAGATTTCAAACTAAGTGTCCACAAGCCTATCTCACTGTACATGATCCAATGATGAGTTGGTGACATGAACCAGAAAATCAGGAGCATCCATGCCTTCTTTTGCCGAACTATGTGTTTCATCTTCCTCATATACATATATGTAAAAGCTGTGGTTTTTCAATGACAGCTTCTAAGTATCTGTTCAGGTAACATTCAAGGCTATTTTCTTCCATTTTTTGATATCAGTGACATTTGCTATCACCAGAGGAACAAATTGGTATGTTGGTTGTGTTCTACTAAATGAACTCTTGGTGTGTGATTAAATTGACTAACATGTTTTCAACTCAATTTATTGAAATGTTGTGTTGCAAATGGTGTCCTCATTGTTCTCTCCCTGCCCATAACCTAACCCCACACTTTTTTTTAAAGGCAATAAAAGCCTTCACTCCAGGTGAGAACAGGAAAATAATTTTCTTCTTTTTATTCTTATAAGAGCCTTATTAGTTTATACGCAAAACATTACACCCAATATAAGTAGTTCTCTGACTCTTAATAAATTTACACATTTGTGTATCCATCTGCAAAATTCAATTTCAAAATATTGCCATAACCCCCCAAAATATCTTTGTGCCCCTTTTCAGTCAAGCTATAGTCTTTGACTCATTGACAAAGTGATAGTATTTGATTCCTTGAGGAAAAAATTAATTTCAACATAACTATATTTATTTAACTTTAGCATCTTGAGCATTTCTAAATCTGCACAGAAATATTACCTTAACATTTTAGAGGATAATTTTCTTTATTACAGATGTGTATTTGTAAATTCAAGTTGTTTTGCCGCCTTTCAATTGCACAAAACTCACAAAAGGCATTTTTTCTTAAGAAAAAGGAAAAACTATCCATCAGTCTAAATAAATGGAAAAGGTTGGTAGTTGGCCTTTGTCAACCTTGGATTCTCAAGAAATATGTCATATTCTCATTCTGACAAAAAATTAACAACTGTTGTAAGAAAGTTCCTGACCAAGAGGTATGCAGTCAATTTTCAGTAAAAGCTGAATTAGCCTTTGTCTATAATAATCTTCCAGGTTAGCATGTCCCGTGAGATAACATACACAAGACATTCTTTGTCTTTGAAGAGAAAGGAAATGGAACTCCATTAGGATTTACTTAGAGTTATCTCATACATGGAGCTTTTTACATATGCTTTTGATTAATCTCTATAATTTCTGTATGAAGTAAGTGTTAGTCTTATTTTATAAATGAAGATATTAAAGATCAGTGACTTTAAAGAATTTATCAAAAATCACATGGGTAATAAGGTGGGGGACCTGGAATTTATAGCATAGACTTTATTTAATGATATTGTAGATCTCTTTTGCCTTCCTTCTCTATTAGATTATCATCTTTATGAAGACAAGGGCCATGTGCCCCCTTTCATCATTACATAACTATGACCCTAGCCGGGCTCGGTGGCTCAACTTGTAATCCCAGCGCTTTGGGAGGCTGAGGTGAGTGGATTGCCTGAGCCCGTGGGTTCAAGAACCGCCTGGGCAACTTGGCGAGACCTCATCTCTACAATAAATTAAAAAATTAGCCGGGCGTGGTAGCGCGCACCTGTAGTTCCAGCTATTTGGAAGGCTGAGAGGGAAGGATTGCCAGAGCCCAGCAGGTCTGCGGTGGCCGGGAGCGACCACTGCACTCCAGTCTGGGCAACAGAGGGAGACTCCAACTCAAAAAAAATAAAAAATAAAAAAATAACTATGACCCTATACAAAGACTGGTTTACTAGTTGACTAAGTCACTACTTGTAGGTGAATAAGTAGTTAGGAAACACCTGAAAATCTGAACTCAAATTTAATGTATGTACTATGCATCTTAACTATCGCCTACATTGACAAATAAAACACTGCTGTGCATTGAATTGCCTTATACTTAGAGAATTAATTTGCAAATTGGAAAGTTCCATATAAATTTAACTGTTTTGTTTATTGGTTGTTTACCCATCCATCTGTAATCTTCAGAATATTTTTGTTGAACATTAGTCACAAACCAAACAACCTTCAAGGGCCTCTGCCCTCATGTTCTCACTATCCCTACCCACCACCCTAAAGGTAGCACTCTCCTGAATTTATCATCATAGTGTGGCTTTGTATTTTATGTATTTGAACTTTCTGTAAACAGAATCTATTGACAAAAAGATGTAAATCTCTGTGAAATATTTTAAGATGGTGTCTTCTGACCAATATGAGTGACCAGGCCTGGGAACACTCATCCCCAGGAGATTCTGAGAATGTGTGCCTTCTGTGGTTGAATGGCAGCTTGGTTATATACAATTTATGTAGGCAGATGTTACAAAAACCATAAATCAACACATACATTTCAACATAACTATATTTATTCAACTTCAGCATCTTGAGCATTTCTAAATCTGTACAGAAACATTACCTTAACATTTTAGAGGATAATTTTCCTTATTTCAGATGTGTATTTGTGAATTCAATTTGTTTTGCTGCATTTCAATTGCACAAAACTCACAAACGGTAATGAGATTTTCATTGGTTCAGTCTGGAAAGGAGAGACATTTCTCAGTGAGGGCTTGCAAGTTATAAGTGGATTTAAGGAGTTCTTGACTAGCAATTTGAAGTTCCTAGCTAAGAAATTTTGGAAATCAGTAGAGAACTAGGTGTCTAAAGTCTGGGAGTGTTCAAAAGTTGGCTTTGCGGGGTCATATAACATTTTATTTCCTTCTTTATCTGTTGTAATGTTATCCCAGAGTCAGGTTAGAACACAAACTTCAGGATATAGGGTAATAGGGTAATAAAACCCCATTTGCTGAGTCCTTACTAGGCATGCTGTCCCAAACCTCTTAGGAATTTTAAAAAGAGAAAAAAGGCCACAGTTTAGTCCTCAGATCAAAAAATCTAAAAGGCTTCTTTTCTTCAACATGATGTTTAAAATAGTATCTATGTCATTTGCAGCATCATTGTAGTCATCATTGCATAGACTTCAACTCCTTGCATGTATCGCAATTCTAATATAGATTAAAATTTGAGGGACTTTTTTTTTTTAGTTTTTGGCTACTAGAAAAAGTGTTATTATGAGAAACTGTGACCTAGCTTTCATGAACACATATATGCATTTCTGTAGGCATATTCTTTTTTTTTTTTAAGATGTGGGGTACAATTCATGGCTAAGTATACAAATGTTCATTATGCAGGTACTCTTGTTGATGAGGTGTGCTCCCCCTTCCCTGGCAGAATCCCACTACTGCCAATCCCACTACCCCCCACCCCCACCCCACCAGCAATTTCCTACTACTGACAATCCTTTTCTTATAGTATTACGATAATTGTTCAAGGTCCACTTATGAGTGAGAACATGTGATATGCCAGTCTTTGTTTCTGTAATAGAGCACTCAGTATTATAGACTCTAAGCTCATCCAAGTTGCTGTGAAGTTTATAATTTTCCTCTTCTTTATGGCTGTGTTATATTCCATCATGTATATGTACCACATTTCTTTTTTTTTAGTTTTTAGCTACTAGAAAAGTGTCATATGAGCAACTATAACCTAACAGTTTTGTGAACACATCTATGCATTCTATAGGTATATTCTTATATGAGGAATATCTGAATCAGAGGGTATGCTTATGATAAGCTTCAGTATATACTGGTAAGTAATCCAAAATTATCAGAATCAATTTACACTCATGTCTGTCATGTATGAACATTTCCGTGGCTTTATATATCTACTAACACTTAGTATTACCAGACTTTTCTTTTTTTTTTTGAGTTGGCGTCTCACTCCGTCACCCAGACTGGAATGCAGTGGCCGCTTCCGGCCACCGCAGCCTCGACCTGCTGGGCTCCGGCGATCCTTCCGCCTCAGCCTTCCGAGTAGCCGGAACTACAGGCGTGCGCTACCACGCCCGGCTAATTTTTTTGATTTATTGTAGAGATGAGGTCTTGCTTGCCCAGGCGGGTCTCGAACCCGCGGGCTCAGGCAATCCACTCACCTCAGCTTCCCAAGGCGCGGGATTACAGGCTGAGCCACCGAGCCCGGCTAAGAACCTGTTTCTTAATTGCAAGGGTGGAAGTAACCATAAAATTTTTCTCTAAACCTGAAAATAATCACCTGACTTTATCGGGTGGTTGAGTTCACAAGAGGCAGCTTAGAGAAGTG
>CAUYQG010034261.1:0-27235 GCA_963574415.1 Tarsius wallacei | reverse complement strand
GGGGCGGGCCGGGTGGAGCCGCCTACAGCGTCCCGCTGCAATGATCAGTGGCGTTGGTATCGGTGGTGGTCAGTAGCGGTGTCTTGGCCGTAGAGGCGAGCCGAGCCGCTCGCGACAGTGGCGCTGCCGCCCCAGAAGCCGGTGGTAGCGTTGGGTCCCCAGCCGCTGGCGGTGGCGGCGATCACTGAGCCGCGTGCGGCAGTGGCGCCACCGGGTCGCTGGTAGCGGCTGTGGTGGTGGTGGGCCCCGGGTTGCCGTTGGCACCTCGGGGCAGCGGCGCCTGCGGCGTGGGCGCCCCCTGGATCACTGGCGTGGGTGGGCCCCGGGTGGCCTCCGGCGTCCGCGGCGTGGGCCGCCAACCTCCATTTCTAAATGTGGTTTCCAACTGCTTTCTTCTAGGCCAGCCAACATCAGCATTTTCTCCTTCCATATCCAAAGAGTTATAGCTACCTTCTAGCTCTGTGTACATTACACATTTACATGCTAGATGTTCCCTAAGCTCCTTGCATTACTATTCATTCCTTCCATCACTCATAACCCAACCTATTCCCCCTCAGAAGCTGAGGCATTATCTAGACCAAGTGCTCACTCTACCTTTGAATCTTCTCTGTTCCATAAACCTGAATACTCTCACATCATCAATGTCTTTTAGTTTTTAAGACAAAGCAGTTCTTAATGTCTGGGTTTAAGGCATTTGACCCAGCAGATTCAGGAGGAAAAATCATGCAAAAAGCTGAAGGGGAAGCCAGGGTATTGCTTAGGTATTGGAGCTCACACAATATGGAAAGTGCACCCATGATGTGGGGTGGAGGGTAAAGTCCACCAGCAGTTGTTTAAGCTATAGCAGAGGAGGAGGGACTCCCCAAATAAGAGTGCAGAATGTGAGACAACATCCTCCTACTAGTGTAGGTTATCCCAGATAGAGAAGGGTGAACAGGGCATTCACCTGAGTGGAACCCATCAGGGCAACTGCCAGTGCCCAGGCAGGGTAAGGAGGGCACCCATGCAGGTTCAAAGTTCATGGTGGGCCGGCAAGTGGTATGAGAGCTGATTAGGGTATTTGGGGATGTGAAGGAGGTTGTTGGCAGTAAAAGTGTATCTGTCAAGGAAAGCAGGAGATTGGTGATACACAGCATTGTTGATCAGTAAGTCAATGCACTGAGGATAATAGAGCCAAGATAATGTTGCAAAAATGTTTTAAATATCAAAAAAACATACTAGAATAAGCTAGGTGACTTTGAGATTGTATGATATAAGTGCAAGCTTATTGTTTTATAAAGATATTTTTTAAAAAAATAGATGGATGTAAAATAGATATAATTTTCCCTAGAAGCAATGATATACTAGTCCTAATGTTGTACCTACATCTTATTTTCTGATTACAATTTCTACTAAATGGAATCAGTAGTTTTGGAGTAATGGCTGGTTTTAAGTCTAAAATAGGGGAAACAAGAGATAGTGTAGGCCATCTAGGGTAGAAACTAAGGAAGTTTCCAGAAAATGATGGAGTAAAAACAGGTATCAGGAGCTGGTCTGAATGTGATTCTCATTGGACAAATCTGGGGGACTATGGCTATGCAAATAAATATGATGGTAGAATGGTATAACCTATTGAATAAAATGTGAACTCATGAGTTTATGTTTTGGTTAGGATGGTGGTACATGTATAAGTATCAAAGGACTTCTTCACAAAGTCTTATTTCTTTCAAGAAGAAACAGAGGAAAATTGCAAGTGAGACATCTAACAGACATTCCCTTCACCAGGAATCAAATTGATTGTCATCAGTTGTATGGCAGACTAAAACCCCACACCACCATCCAACAGGACATAACAAGAACACAGCATCACTTCTGGATATTTCTGCTTAGGAAGAAAAATCAAACAAATTCATATGTCAAGACATTCCACAAAATAATGGTGTGTAATCTTCAAAAGTGCTAAAATCATTAAATTCAAGGAAATGTGGAAGAACTTGTCAATATAGAAGGAAACTAAAAAGATATGGGTCAGTAAAAGCAACACACACATCATTTACTTACAAGAGACATTATCGGGACAATCGCCAAAACTTGAAATGGATTTGAGGACTTGATGGAGTAATATACTGATGATGATACCCTGATTCAAAAGCTCTACTGGGGTTATGCAGGAAATATTTTCTTAAAGTCTTAGAATTTGGGCCTGTGAGGTCATCAATTCATTCTCAAATTGCTCAGGGGGAAAATGTAGTCTGTTGTCCTATACTTACAGTCTTTCTGTAAGTGTGAAATTACTTCAAATTTTAGAACAAGACACTTCTTAAGAGCATGTCCAAGGTGTTCTAAGCATTTTATAATGCAGTCGAGCCATTATTCTTTCTTTTTATAAGACCAAGAGATTTACTATAAATGCACAAACATAAGACTATTTTCCCAAAGTTCTTTGACTAAGAGATACATTATTATCGAAAGACATGGCCTCAGTTCTCATTACTACTTATTGACTAGAAGGATTGCATCTTATTATTGGCTTGGAGACCTTCATAGTCTACGCCAGTGCTCATGTGGCTTTATTTATCAACATGAAAGTTCTGATTAGGGAAGCCAACACTTATTATGACATAACAATAATAATAATGCAATTTATCTCTCTAACCGAACAGAATGGACCTTGAACTAAAGCCTAAATTAAAATACATCTGCAACCCTGGATAGCCTAAAGCTCCTGAAAATCAATGATCCCCAAAGTAGGATGGAGGCCAAGATTATATCACTTGGGAAGTGCTCTGAGTTTCAGGGAAGTTGGGGAATGAGGGAGGATGAGGTTAGAGGAAAACTAGCCCTGCTGCATATACAAGACCAGGGAGTCCTCACCAACCTGCTATAACACAAAGGAATCTTGTGAACATTGACAGGACATCTTGGTTCCAGGTAACCAATCTTGTATTTCTATTGGGCTCTCAGAGTTTCACGATAGTCATAAATATGTAAAATCACATGGATATCCCGACAGGAGGTGCCTTTCTGCACACCAGAAGTAAAGGCCCCTCACTTGACTCTCCTCAGTCATTTTTGCAGACAGATTATGCTAACAGAGAGGACTTTTTTTTCCTCTACATCACACTCTGAGCACCAGACACCCTAAAATTTCAAACCAGTGCTCTAAGTCTAATGTCCAGGACCTAACTTGAACTCTTCCCGAGCTTCTTTTGAGGGTAGATACACAATTGGTGATCACTTCCCAGGCACACGGTGTGGCCAAAGGGCTGCTGCTGGGAAACACGATGGCATGTGGATATGTGTGAAGTGTCTGTATATGTGTGCAGGAGAACTTTTGTAGTGTAGATCAGAGCAAGAGATGAGGGAATGGCAGCGAGAACCCAATTGTGAGCCCAGACCAGACCCTGCTGTCCCAGCACTACCAGATTTTGATGCAGGACCTCAAAAAGTGTAAAATTCTAAATTAAGACATGGACTTGAATTTCAGAGCTGTTGTCATATTATCCTTGATGTCCTGAATGTCAGCAAATGTTTTCCTTTCAATGCTTATTTTATCTTTGGATAAAGAAAAATGTCAGTGGTGGCCAGATCAGGTGAGTACAGTTATTTGTGCAGTGCTGCCGACGGAAGCACACAGTGGCAAGTCCATGTACTTAATTGTCAGACCTCAACAAATGATGACAGCTCTGATGACCATTCCATAAAAAGAGTTCCAAAATTGCTTTAATGGGTGGACTAGGTCAGTGGATAGCTTGCCAAGGGGAGTGCTTCAAAGATGATATTCAGCAATGAGGTACATAGCACCTTTTCTAGGATGGTTTGTGAAACTAATTGTCAGACCTCATATGTTTATATAACAGGCAATCTCTAAATATATATGCATATATATTAAAAGACATATCTACACATATAAAACATATGCATAATACATATTTTTATTTATAAAATTTGAACTTCAGATTTTCAAAAAATCTGTGTTATATATGTAAACTCTCATTCTGACTACTCTAAGTATTGGATAGATGGATAACCTCAACACTAACTGTTCTTGTTAGATGTTTCCATCAATGAGCTAAATTATATTCTACTTATTCAAATATGTTTAATTTTATTTATTTTATATTTTCTTGCTGCTATGAATTTTTTCTAAATAATTTATATTTATGCAGGATCTGTCTATATCTATTATGTTCACTCATCTTTTAGTCAACTTTTTAACAATAATGATTTGTTACAAAATACTCAACAATGCCAGTGTATACAGCACTAAGCATCTATTTTCATGTTATACATGTTCATGTTAACAGTGATTCACCTGATCCAGATAGGACTCAACTGGGTGGCTCTGTTGCAGGTCTCTGAGCTTGTCTCCAGTCTATAGATTTTCTTTGATCTGAATCCAAGACTGAAAGGCCAGTGATTACTGGGGAAAATTAACAACATCTCAAGGAAAAGCTGCATAAATAAATTTAAGTCCCCTCATCTCCAACATAAGCACATAACATTTTGAATTACTTCTTTGCTTTAGTAATTTTCAATTTTCTAAAGACTTTTTCTCCATTTAATTTTCAAGGAATATGATTATGCCATTAGCAAATAAGTATATTTTTCTACTTTTAGCATTAAAAGCAAATTTAATTTTACATTAATTAAAAATTAAATTAAATCAATTTGAGCTAAAAAATAAAATTGTGGCCAGGCACAGTGGCTCATGCCTATAATCCCAACACTTTGGGAGGCCAAAGTGAGAGAATTGCCTGAGCCCATGGGTTTGAGACCAGTCTGGGCAGCTTGGAAAGAACTCATCTCTACAATAAGTTTAAAAAATTTGTTGGGCATGGTGGTACATGCCTGTAGTTCCAGTTGCTTGGAAGGCTGAAGTGGGAGGATAAACTGAGCCCAGCAGATTAAGGTTGCGCTAGCCAGGAGCATGCCACTGCCTCCAGCCTGGGTGACAGAGTGATACTCCGAAATAAATACATAAATAAATAAACAAATAAATAAATAAACAAACAAAATTGTGTGTTTTCAACATGTGACTTTAAATAATTCTGTTACATGGACACATCGAATAAAATGAATGACAAAAATTCTTACCGCAGGTAAACATTCCTCAAAACATAGCTTCTTAAATATTCTATAGAGACTCTGTTAACTTTTTTAAAATGCAGATTCCCATCAGTAGCTCAAGGGTGGGTCTGCTGTTTGCATTTGTAACATGCTCTAAGTGATGCTGCTGGCTTCTGGACAAATCCAAGTGGCAAAGCTTTTTTTTTTTCTTTTACACATTAAGGAAAAGAATGTTACATCAATGTGAGAGAGAGACAGAGAGAGAGACAGAGACAGAGACACAGAGAGAGAGAGAGAGAGAGAGAGAGAGAAAGGAGAAAGTGTGGATAAGAGAGTTTTAGAATTTGTATGTCAAACAATTATAATATCTATATTTAATGCAGTTTCTATTTTTCTATTTATCATATGACTTGAAAAAATTAATGCTACAATACCAGGCTTGCTGCTAATATTTGGAAGCACATTCAAGTTTTTTCTGGGGCCATCGCCTAACTGAGAAAACTCAGAATATTCAGATATAGTGACCACACTGAGATGTCGGCTGTCAATTCTCCATGATCATTTTCATTCTGGAAGCACATTTGCCAGAAACACTTTTTCATGTATGGTTACACAATGAGACCCCTGTTTGAGATTTTGAAGCCAGAAGAGGAGGATTCAGTACTATTCATCAACAACTCCAACAAAACATCTGGACAGAGGTGAGAGCTGCAGAATCACCTGATGAGTTCCTCCAGGCAACTGAAAGTATTGTCACACCTACACCTGGGCTTCCCAGACATGTCTGAGAAACATATGCTTGGGCAATTGTAATTCTGTGGCTCATGAACTCAGGATTCTGGGAGAGAACTAGAGAATCCCACTTTTCCAGTATTTGCATAGTTGATTATCATACTCTCAGGCCTTTTAAAGTCTGTAGTATAGACTTTTATTTCCTATATTAAAAATAATCCTACTTGGAATATAACAAGTCGCTCCTTTTTTGCTGTATAAATTCCAGCCAATGACTTAACTCAGACTCCTGAGGAGATATCAACTCTGGTCTTAATGAAATCAGGAGAAGCATTGCCATGTCTGTGCTACTGGGATTGAAGAGAATGAAAGGCAAGGTGCAGAGAAGTTTTCATGGCACCTTTTACAAAAACTCCCGGTGACATTCAAAGCGTTGCTGATATTTGAGAAACTCTCTCAGGAGATGGAGGCGCCAGGAAGAACATCTAGGGGCAGCCCAGCCTCTCACATCTGCTTCCCTGGGTTGTTTATGTTATGGCTTGTAACACTGCAGGAGGGAAACCTTTACTCTGTTGGTAGTAGTAAGTTGCAATATCTTCAGGCTGCAGGCTGCTGATGGTGAGATAATAATCTGTCCCAGACACACTGCCACTGAACCTGATGGGACTCAAGATTGCAAATTGGAAACCTAATAGACCAGGAGATTAGGAGCTTTTCTTTATTTCTGCTGATACCAGTTTAAATAATTGCTAATGTCTTGAGTCACCCGGCAAGTGATGATAACTCTCTCTCTTAGAGATGTAGACAGGGAGGATGGAGACTGAGTCATCTGGATGTCATATATGGCACCTGAGATTAGAAACGTAAGAAACAAATCCACACAATTAATAATGTTTTAACAGGATTTCTCTGAATGGTCAGGCAGTACTGACCACAGTGGCTGAGCCCTGTAACCAGTGTTCTACCTCCTTACCTGGGAGTCAGAGCAGCAGGAGTCCCAGGAACTGAGTAAGGGCCCTCAATTCCATAATGTGTCCTGACTGGAACTGATTCCTGCACAGGGGCTGGACACCCTATTAATACATTTTTAAGGCCATGAGCTGGGCTCTGGGAACATGCAAAGCAGCAGGGGATGGGGCAGGATGGGTACATCTGCAGGGCTGGCTCCTCTCAGTAACTCAGTACAGGTGCAGTGTCCCCAGGGTCCAAGATCAGAGCAGAGATGTACAGATTCACCTGCAGAAAACAAGTTTCTCTTTGGCAGCCATATAGTAACAGTATATTTTGGGGGGACAAATGTTAAAAAAATGAATTGGAACTAAAGACTAGACAGAACGTTTTTTTCTACGGTTGCATTTGTATTATGGAGAGAAATATTTCTGTTTGTAGGGAATGCATAATATAGACTTAAAGGGTCGTGCTGTAAGGTCTTCAATTTATTCTCGGATGGATCTGATGGGAATAAAAATCCTGTGTGTTTACTAACAACATCTTTGTGTGTGAATTTTTTTGTTGTTGTTTTCAAATAAAATAAGATATTTTATCAGAAACATGTATGATACTCTCAAATGTATTTTATATTGACCTTAATCCATTGTTCTTACAAGTATAAGGTCAAGCAATTCACCACAGATGTGCAAAGATGACACTGTGATTGCTGTGTGTCACTCACAGATCCACTATTATATAGAGATGTAGGTCTTCAATACCCAGGGACTAAATGGGCTACACATTATTGTGAGTTTGGGGACTTCATATTCTACTTTCTTTTCTGCCACTGGGCATTATTTCTCATGATTTATCAGCATGAAGGGCTAATTAGTGATGCTAGATCTGACTATTCCACAAAAAATCTCTGTTTATTCCTCCAAATATAGAAGCCTGGATTAGGATAAACTTGAAATCTCAGTTCATTCCAGGCTCCATCCAACGATTGTCTCCAAAGTAGAAAGACTAAGATCACATTCCCCAGGTAGTGCTCTGAGCTGCAATTTCCACCATCATGCTCCTGGGCTTCAGGGGTAGCTCTCCTGGAGTTTGGCTTTAGGATGAGCACATGAGGGGACAGTCCTGGGGAAAGGCCAGGTCAGTGAGCCTTCACCCCTAAGTGGAAGGCAGCTGCTGTTTGGCGCATGTTCCTGCCTAACACTCTCAATGGCACTTTCCTCTTTCACTCTTTAGCAGTAAATGGGGACATCATCTAGACTCAAACACCAGCATCCCTTTCTCAAATCCAGAAGAAAGAGTCTCCATCTCCTACCAAACCTTCGCCTGTATGCATGGGGAGATATTTTGAATCTAGATAAAACTTGAACACAGATTTGAACCTTTATACGTCACATCTTTGTCTTGGCCCAGGGCATCCCAGCCTAGTTCAGCATGTGGGGAATTGGAACCAAATACATTAACATCAGTGACTATAGCCTGGGTATTCCAGAAAGTATTACCAATGCACTACTCTTGGTGGCTAGACAACAAGGATGCAGCCCGTGTACCTTACTCCTGCTGCTTTCTAGATGCTTGAATTTCAAGGGAACTTAATATCAAACACCCTGACATGGTCTAGTGTCACAACTTTGCAGTTCTGCTCATGGGTCTGCCTGACAGAAGCTTCCAGAGCCTGTGGTCAGGGTGAAAGTCTGAGAGACCAGGCCCATGGGAGTCAGCAGAGGTGCAGTAAAGGAGGAAAGGCTGAGGGTAGCAACAGTGACAGCTAATTTCATCCAGAAAAATGATGTGTAATTCAATCCAGAACTACATTGCTGTGACCCATTCTCCTGGGAAGAAGGCGACTGGAAACAGGGTTGACACAATGTCCCCACTGGCATCTAAGTGGAGAACAAACATGAACATTCTTAAATACTAATTCCAAGGAAGTAGCTTGTTCAGTTTAAAGCAATCCTGATCAGCAAACAAAACAAAACATTATCATCAAGGGAAGATTCTTGCCTGATACAAACAAACTGAAGATGAAGCTGAGTCCTCTTTCATCACCAGAGAGCCAGAACAGCAGAAGGAGAGGAAGCTAAGTTGTGTCCCTGTGTTCATGAGGATTCTCCTGAGGCTGAACCTGCTCAGAGAGGGTCGGGATGAACTCTTGGGCAGAGCTACCTCAGTGAGGAGGTATAAGGCCAGGCTCCAGTATCAGAACACAGAGCACAGAGCAGATTTCCCCACAATCTGCTCCCAGGAGATCCAGGTCACAGGCTTAGGGTAGTCTCTGCTGATAACAGGACACTATCACTCTTTCCCAGTATTTCTAAGACATGGTATTCCTTTTTTTAAATTGTGGTATTTGTTTGCCATCTAGAGGCAAGTCTTTGCCAAAGCAACTTTGGGACTTTTGATTTTGTGATAGTGAAAATGAATAAAAAATATATAAGTAAACTTATCATCAATTATAAATTAAGCTTCATACACTGAATCTGTAAGACACTGAGGCCAACTGAAGAGTTTGAAAGGAGACTGAGTACGTAAAAAGACACATTTCTTTCAAAGAAGAACAATTAAGGTTACGTGACATTTTTAGATGACTTTTTAACACTAATTATTAAATGGTAAATGACAACTGCAAATAAGCTGTCACAAATATAATTTTATACTCAAAAAAATTACTTTCAAGTGGCACTGGATCACACCCCAGACAGCCACATGTGGGAACGAATCTCTTTTTAAATAAATCTTGTCTTCACCTCAAAAAAAAAGAATCATATTAACATAGTTTCAGATTAAAATAAACAAAATACAAAAATATTGGTTTATCAGCAGAATCATTGAGTGGAAAATTTCTCAAAGCTATGCTTGAGACAAAATAACATTTCTCACCTATGGAAAGCTTGAGTTTTCTTCAGACTTTAAGAGAAAAAAATATCTTCTCTCCTTTCTACTTCATGATGTCTGAGGAATGGACATGACAGCAGTGATTGTGAAGAAGGTCTTGTGAAGAAATTATCTTGGGGGTGGTGGTACCTCCTGCCCACCTGAGTGACCTAGTGGAGCAGAGTCACCCATGCCACAAGATTACCTGCCTGCCTCTGAACTGTTATGTCACATACAGAAAAATATTGTCATATTAAACAACCATATGTTCAGGTTTCTTTGTAATATCCAATTTTATTGTCGCTTGAGTCCCTTTACTTTTTGAAATCATATTTTTTCACCACCTTTTTAAAAGTGTAGTCCATTGGGAAATCAGAATTATGTAGGTTGGCTGGAAGTCTTTAAATTGATGTAACCACCTTGCGAGGGTTTGGGTCTTATCACCTGTCCCATATCAACTCTGACTTTCAAGATCATCAGATGTGTCAGTCACATAAAGACTAAAGATGGTCTTGCCATTATTTAACTCCTCATCTTGCTACTTACACTTTGTTTTCTTTCACTGCATCCTGTAGACTTAATGATTCATTTATTAGTGACTTTATATAACAAATCAAGTGTCTTATGTTTCTTAATTTGAGGTCACCAGTCTGCTTGATTTTATTATTAATTTTGCCATATAACTGTTAATCCTAACAGATATGACACCTTGAAATTTTAATTGCATTTTCCACAAAATCCCTTACCTTGGAATAGACAATCATCTCATATATACTTTAGATAATTAGACTGCAGCAGAATTTAGTTGTTTTGTTACCTCAAACATTCTTTTATGTCTGTCATACTGTGTTATGACACGACAGTGACATGAATCATTATTAGGTATGATACAACGCTGAGCACTATTTTAATTGGAATCTATTTAAAGCATAAATTTTCAATGCATTCACTAAAATACATAATTTAGATTCACTTTCAAGTAATGACTGTGCCATGTAAAAATAATGCATTTTCTAATTCTTCAAAACATTTTCTTATGACGAAATAGTATGAAATATGTCACTTTCAAAATTGTACTTAGATTAAATAATTTTAAAATCCATGAAATTTAGGAATGAAAGGAATGTCAAATATTTCTGCTTTTTCCTGTGATACATGAAATAAACTTTTTGTTCTACATATTTTAGTTTGTGTTCTTTATTTTCATAACTCACTATGGGAGTTGAAATAACTTTCCTTTTGCTAGGCAAAAGGTAATTGAGGCAAATTGAAGTCTTTTTGCTTTAGGGTCTTATATTTTCCATGGATTACAAAGTCTGTTTGAATAGTCAAATATCAAACATTTTTACAAATTATTCTTAACCATACTGCCCCTGAAGACTATAGAATGCTTTCTCCAACATGACTCTGGAAAGGGCAATTTAGTATAAGGAGTACAGGAGAAAGGAAGGTAGAGAAGTGGGAAAAACACAATTGATCAATCAATATTACCAAGAATTATCTTGTATAGAATAACTCCAAATTTATAATTTTCAACATGAAATCCACTGTGTTGCCACAAACCTTCATTCATGGCCTGGAAGTTCTGCTGACTAAATTCACTTGACAAGTGTAGGCAAGACAGGGAGGATGGAGATGAGCATTCATTCAGTCTCTCTTCATCATAATTTGCTGCTCAAGGGCACTTGGACATCTGAATTCTCCTGGTGCCACTCCCAGGCTGATGGGGCCTTAACATGAGAAATCAGAGGTGCAGCTGAGGCTTTCATGGGACAGAGTCCATTGCATCAAACTCCCCCCGGTGACCCCCCGCCACCGAGTTCTCCAACAATTTTCTCTTCTGTAGACTCAGAGAACCTGCTGAGCTACTCCCCAAACACGTGGCACATGCGGGCACTTGGGCCACCCAGCAGGGAAGTTTCTGTTCAGAGCTGTATCACTGTGTGAGAAACTTGCATAGCTTGCTTTCAATAATAAACTCCAACATCCTCAGCCTCCACCTTGCTGATTTTCAGTGTGAAATCAGGGCCTGACCCAGTGCCACTGAACCTCTCTGGGACCCAAGAGGCCCACTTGGAAACCAAATAGATCAGTAGCTGTTGAGACTGGTCTGGTTTCTGCAGATGTCAATAAAAATAGGTATTTCCACCACTATGTAAAGGACTCTGACTAGACCTGCAGGAAATGGAGGCTGGCTCTCCAGGGGTGACAGATAAAGAGAGTGTAGTCTGGATCAACACGATATCCCCACCGTATCTTAAGATAATGAAAGAGAAAGTCAAGGTTATATATAAATATTATGGGCAACTTTCATTTTCCTTATGATATCAATTCATGGTTTATCTTTTTAAAATTTTTGATTTATAACATCAATAATAAACATTCTAAGATGAACCAAATATTTATAATGCACAGAAGACCTTTATATTCTTCAGTATCTTAATCAGAACCTTGGTCATTGTTCCTTTTAGGGGTTCCTAGCTATCAAGGGCAAAATATAAATTCCCTTACCTGGAGCATAGGCCATAGGCTTCTAACAGATGATTGGAATGCACATGGGAGACAGTGGGGTCCCAGAGGTCACCCTCCCATGGATTCTCCTTCTGCATCTCCCCTCCATCATTACCAGGGACCCAGAGCATCAGCAATCCTAGAAGCTGAGCAGGGAACCTCATTCTGAGAATTGAATTGAGACGTTCTGATCAGTCAAAGCAAAGTCAGATCTGAGCTTTTATCTCAGACTTACAAGGGAAGGTCCTTTCCTAGAGACACTATGCAAATGCCCTGGTGGGTGCAGTGGTGTGGGGAAAGTCAGTGTTAGGAAGGTGAAGCATGTTTCTCCTGTGAGCAGTGTGATAAAAAATCTCTCTTGGGAGCTGAACAATGGGTACGTATGGACATACAGAGTGAAAAAAAAATAGACACTGGAGACTCCAAAATGTGAAAGAGTGAGAAAGTAGTGAGAAATGAAGATCAACCTAGTGGACACAATGACAATATTAGTGTGAAGGATACCATAAAACCCACACTTCACCACTATGCAATACTTCCATTTAACCTCACTTCTACCTGTGTTTCCTTCAAAATAAAAAAATAATGAAATAATATGCCCTTTAGAGGGGCAGAAATGTCTAATTTGCCTGTATTATGGGAAAGCAGGATCTGAGTGTGAAAATTTGCATTTTGAGCACGACACGTTGTTCAGGATATGCCACTCTAAGAAAGCATAAAGACCTTGGTAATGCTACAATATGGAAATTTTTGTCTAGGATGAACCTCTGGGAGGTGAGCACCATCTTGCTTGGCTCCTTCACAGCCCATCTAAAGAAAGAAAATGCCCCATCCTCGCAAGCACTGCTGGGCAGAAGTATATATAAAAGGATCTGGTGCCAGTTTTCAGGCTGTAAATACAAAAGGATCTGGTGCCAGTTTCCAGGCTGTTATCAGGATAACTGCTCAAGAATGTTTGATGCAGGTGTTAGAAGATGACTTTCCTTAGGATCTGGTGAGTTAGCTCTATAAGAGCATTCTGTCAAATAACTTCACACGGAGAATGGCATGTATCTCTTACTTATAGAAAACCAATAGCCCAGTTTACAAAAGAGGAAAAAGAGAAAGAATGCTATGCCTTAGGCAGTAAATTTAAAATCCTGGTGAACAGTTATTGATTCTGGTATAAATCCCATTACAATTACCTCACCTATACCAGATTAACCACAGAGATCTCTTAAGGGAAGAGTTTTCCCTAGGATAATAATATAGAATGAACAAGAAATAATTTTGCATTATGGTTTCCTGAGGATTGATTAGGAAAACTCTTCCCACACAGTCTTCCTGATCTAGTGGAATCAGGTTCTGCCGGGGCATCCAGGTTATTTTCAACACTGAGTAGGAACCTGATTCCCCTCCTGGCCTGTATGTGGGAGATGCAGCCATGACCCCACAGTTCTTAAAGGCATTCTCTATGTAAGAAGAGCAAGAACTGTATCCACAGTTTTATTTCTCAGGTCATGTACTATGACTCACATTTTTCTGGGTTTTTGTGTAAAGATGATCCCACCCCAGGGATGTCAATCTACCACAAGCTGATCATTCTAATAGGTAAACAACCTGACTATTCTTCTTGATGTGCTTAATATTGAATTGAACAGTGTCAGAATAATGATCCTTATATAAAATCCTTTCATAGTAGTCCCTGACTTGTGATGGGAAATAATCGGTGCCACAATGAAGGACTACTGTATGAAGTTATGCAATCTTGGGTAGTTCAAGAAAAAAATGTGTGTGTGATTCAAGGTGAGAGATTATCCCTAGGTGAGAGTTGAGAACAAGTCATCCACAGGGAAAACTTCCTTCTATGAAGCCGCAGCTCACTGCACTGGATTCCTGGCTCCCAAGCACCTGGGAATGAAGTTGGTAACATTATCTCACTAAATGCAAATTGTCATCTACTGGAGCATAAACTCATGGACACATACTCAGATACACAGAGAGTTTGGGGAGTGAAGCCTCCATGGATATGCATATCTTCTGCCTCTGAGAACCTCCAAACTCAGAGAGAAACAGGACTGTGTCTGTGTTTGACCTTTCTACTTCTTCAGATCCTGTTCTAGATATGCCTAATCAGAACTTGTTTCCAAACACTAGAATTGTCTTTCCTTTTTCTTGGAAAAAAATAGAAAAAAGTTATAAAACTATGCACTGAACTATGAGATTAAGTGGCAGACTTTTTCTCTGTGCATGTTAATCTTTCTTCAGCATCCACCTCAACTGCACAAAGTGAACAATGATTCTTTTTCCTCCCTGAGCATCCTGTGTCTTATGTGATCCCACTTAGTTCTCACTCTTAAAAAAGGAAATTCTTTCCTCAAAAGTGGGTTTCCATAAAACCACAGCTTGCTGGGAATGTTAATAATTGTTTTTTCACCATTTAAATGTGCAATTTGTCTTTTGACCTTATGTACTTAAGAAATGGAAGTGGAGATCCCAAGAAGATTCTGGTGACGGAATTGGGGATTCTAAAGCCTTTTAAAATGTACTTGAAACTGCCTTTGATATGAGAATTTGTATAAATATACCAAGTTAACAAAAGAAAATAGCATTTTTTACTTTTAATAAATAGCTTACTTTCCTGTGGAAAAATTGAGACTATAATTTGAAAAGTCTCATACCCACAGCTTTTTTCATGTTAAACAGTTTCCAGAGTCAATAAAATACTTATAGTATTATAAATACTGAAGTTTTAAGACTCTCAGGAAAATCAGAGATCAGATTAAATGATTTAAACAAATTTTTAAATTTGTACAAATCCATAAAATTTACAACACCAAGAGTGAACCGTGAAGTGTGGACTTTGGATGATAATGATGTGTTAATATACGTTCATTGGTTGTAAGAAATGTGCCACTCTAATGGGAGTGTTGATAATGTTGTAGTCTGTGCATGTGGAGATAAAGAATGTGTGAAAAAAAATCCCCCAAGATTCTCTTCAAGCCTCTTCCTTTGATGTTTGGTAATAAAAATCAAGCATTCAAAACTAGAAGCAGACAAAAACAAAATGAATTACTTAGTGCCCATTACTTGTTTTATAGCAACAACAACAATAATAATATGGTGTCTGCATTGACAACTGGTGATGGTGTTTCTCTGACTGTGAAGATTTTCCTCACAGTAGTGAATTTCACTTTTACTTGATCCTTCCTGGCCAGGAGGATAAAATCATTCAACATGTAAATGCACTATAAAGCACCAACTGCCCTCACTATTCAGTACTCTTAGAAATTGGCTCTTCTAAAATATCTCCTAGCAAGAGAATGAAACAGCAGTAATAGCATATAATAAATAAAATAATAATTCCAACCCCACGAACATTCAGGGGATAAAATTTATATTTTAGAAAGGAATTCTAGTCATGATCTAGTCTTAGAAAGTAACTTGACTGAATTTACTTATATTTAATAGTCTTAACTTGGTAAATTAGAAACAGTCTCAACTCAAGTTTTTTTCTTTTTTGTATTCTGGAATAATCTTGCAGTATAGGTGAAATTTAAACTGTATATGAAAATTTATATTAATTGGTTATTCCAGAAAATCTAGGTGTACAAATATTATCTGTATAAGGCAAAAATAAAACAGAGAATCCTTTCTATTCTATGGAAAATTAAAGCAAATATTTGCTAGTTAGTGGTAATCCCCTTAAGCATTAGAAACATTTTCTACTTCTGGCTTAATGCTAAAATACTACATTTCAGTAAAAGTAATTTATCTTGGGTTCAAACAAAATTCATAATACTTGTAATAACATTCAACTTACTTAGAACTTGTAGGGAAAAAAGAAACAATAAAAAACTATTGTGAAATTTACCCACAGGTTTACATGTACAGAGAGATCAAGAGAGAAAGGCATAATTTGCATAACCATATGCATAGTATTAAAATCAAAATGTGATAGAGAAATTCAGAAAAAAACTTTTGATCAGAACTTGGAACAGGGTAAACATTTCTATGGAGAATTTGACTGGAACTCCCTAGTGAATTATTGACAGAAGGGCCAGAAGAATTAGCTGCAAAGGAAATGAGCACATCACAGTGCCAAATTTTATATCCTCCTAATTAGAGAGCCAGTCCAGAAACTGCACCAAGACAAGAAGAATTATCAAAAAAATTGAACTGCCTTGAACTGCTTGTTGTTGCCTGGTCATATTCTTGCTGTGGTTGATAGGCTGATTTCAGGTGTTGCTGGTATTACACTGCACCTTGGATTTCTGGGCCCTTAGCTCTATATCTGCCATAATGGCAAAACTAAATAGTTTCATAATTGCTAAGATAGCTATAGTGTGTGCGCCATAAAGAATCTGAATTATATATGAGAAGAATACATATTCCATTCCAATGTGTTTAATGATGTGTTTGATAAAAGTAAGACACTCCAAGAAGGTCTCTTTGGGTTCTGGAGGCAGCACATTACATACCTTGGATGCTAGTCCACAGGTGACATGGAGGGAGGGAGACCCAGGGTGAAATTGTGTTCTTCGGCAAGTACAACCTGCACTGCATGTAGCCCTGACAGTTGGATCAGTGCAGATGTAGAAGACTTGGACAGCACTAGCACCCATCTGGACAGGACTAGCTGCCAAACCACAGCAGATTTGATGATCCTTTCAAAACATTTGCTAAGACACATAATATTTTGAACCATAGGATATGTCAGTAAAAATAACTGGATTCAAATCATGCAAAATATTTTTTCAGAAACCAAGATAATTGCATAAAGTTTAGTAACAGAAAGTCGTCATAAAAGATCCAAATATTTGGAAACTAAAAAATATTCTACTAAATAAAACTTGGGACAAAGAGAAAACAAAGATGAAAATTGCAAAGTATTTTTTTGCAATACACATTCCTGACACTCTTGTTATTAATTCAGAAATATTTTTAGAGCACTATTTTAAAATGACACTATTGAAATTTTCTATATTTTATGCTACTAGAGTACCAACCATGTATTGTGAAACTAATGCATTTTGAACTGAAAGAAAATATCACTAATCCAAACTTTATAGCAATATTCATACATTTGAGTCACGCAATTTTTAAGTCAATCACCTGAGTCTGCCATTGTGACATACTAGTAAAAGAGGAGCAAATTTATTCACAAGGTTCTTTTACTCTTGGAAACGTGAGAAGGTGTTGAGCACATGTCTAAGTTTGCAGCATTGGAATCCTTTCAGTGAAGAAATAAAAAACAAATGGTAGCACCTTCAGAAGAGAAAAATTTGAAAGTGGATGGGCAGAACAATTGCTCAGAGAGAACTGGGAGATAAGGAAAGTCAAAATAGAATTATTATGTGATATTACTGCAGACTGCATATGTGTGAGATTCCTGGGAACTTTAACTCACTCAAAAGCCAAAATTCATATAGTGCAGGCAGCTTAAAATCTGTCAGTTAGTTAAAAGTGATGACCACTTGGGAAAAGCAGGAATAAGTGCCTTGAAGGTCATCAGTGGCAGCGAGTGATGTCAGGACACACTAGGGTCCCCTCCCAGTAAGATTACTGAGGCCATGAGGGCAGTAAGGAACCTTAGTGGTTACTCCAGGAAGGACATAGCAGACATTCCCTGGAGGGTCTGAGGGCATATGCACCTAAGTGAGGAGGAAGGACTCTCGGAGGCTGTCCTAGAGTGCCCTGACCCCTGTCCGCACAGAAGAGGAGCCCATTCCTGTGATTGTGTGTGCAGTGTCTCCAGGCTCTACATGATTGATTGTGAGACTAAAAGTCGATAGAATTTTGGTTGGCTGTGTGTCCCCACTTGTGAATATGTGTGAACATAGACTCTGAGACTTGCCATTCTTTGCAGATTACTAATCACTACACACACACACACACACACACACACACACATACACACATATATACATATTACTTTATATTTCATTTGTCTAAGAATACAAGTTTAATCATACCTACTGTGGTGTCCATTATGTTTGAATAGCAAATCACTCTTCTGCAACATATTTCTTTAAACTAAAATCAGGATTCTCTTATCCTGTCGACGTAAATACTATTTTGCTTTCATCATACCATTCCATGGCACATTCCTGACACTCTTGTTATTAATTCAGAAATATTTTTAGAGCACTATTTTAAAATGACACTATTGAAATTTTCTATATTTTATGCTACTAGAGTACCAACCATGTATTGTGAAACTAATGCATTGATTTATTGTTTTGAAAACATCTTATTTTTATGACAATATAGTACCAATATAGACACTCTAAAACATTACTTAAGTTAAATGAAAGGAAACTCTATTTGTAGGTACAATACTATAGGGACAGAATGGAAAAAAACAACCGCTGTGGAAGGTATAAATTTTATAAAGATACAGAATGAACATTATATATAAATGACATCTGAAAGCAAAGAAAAAACCGAGAAGTCTATTCTCTAAAATTCAATAAAAGTGAAAAGAATCATTTGTCTTTGAGCTGACGTTCACCTAAATTTTTGTCCTCCTGTCATATTTGTCAAATTTGCATTTGGACACAAGTTCTGACCTGGTACAGGCAGAGGAACACACATGGGAAAGAGAACCTGGCTGAACCTAAATGGTTAAATAGAACAGCCTCAGAGACATGGCCATTGTTCTCTATGGAGCATGTGCTGGGGTCTGAGTCAGCAGCCAGGATAGGGGTGCTGGGCTAGGAGTGAAATCTCCCCTATATGCAAGGTGCTGACCCCAATACTCAAGGATGCACAGACCATTCTTCATACGTGCCTGAATCACAGGGATCAGTCTCCATCCCACTGCTCCCTTGCTGGTATAGGCACTGCTGAGCCTTCTGGTTAGCATATCATTACATGTTACATCATCTCAACTTGACCAGTGGCTTCTGCAGGACCTTCTCTTGGGGCAGAATGAAATTCAGAAGTGCTACTCAGCTGTGTTGGGTTAACTAGGACTGAGTGACATGACCTCAGGTTTCTTTGCACAAGAATTTCACTAAACCTTTGGTGATTACAGATGTAAATACCTTCATAATGAATGACCTTTTCTTGACAGTTGCACAGGTTGGACTTAGGAAAATAGGCAGTGATGACTTCAACTCTGTGGTTCCTCACAAGAAACACATCTGGTTCATGTCTTGGTTCATGTCATCAACTTCTAACCCCACCATCATCCAAACCCCACCCACCATAATCCAAGAACCTTTGTACAATTATTTGACCTTTATTATATTCCTGTCATGCTCCCATTGCTACAGTCTGCACTACCTTAAATTCTTAGTTTTCAGAAATAAAAATTTTACTTCACTCTGTATTTTTCCAGTGGTCTATGAGAAAAAAAAAAGAACCTATGTTCTACATCTTCCAGTATATGCTTTTTTATTTTATTCTTGAAATCAACTTTGGGAATTTTAAGAACTTTTTGCCATAAGCAGGAAGAAATTGTGGCTAGCAAAAGAGTTTTAGCATTAGGGTTTTATATCTACTACCAATTTACAAAAATCTATTTTACATTCATTTACATTTTTGCTACTTGTCTTCAGCCAGTTTATGCCAATCAAACCTGTTGCAGGTAGTAAGGACATAAATTTATGGTACCTGAGGTATTAACAGTTCAGAGTCCAAAACTACAAACGATCCCCTGGCTCTCTAGCATCTTCCTCTTACACAGACTCAGAGAATCTGCTGAGCTGCTCCCCAGACAAGAAGCACGTGTGGGCAGCTGGGCCACCCAGCAAGGAGATTTCAGTTCAGAGCTGTATCACTGTGGCAGGAGCATGCAGTAATAAACCCCAACATCCTCTGCCTCCACCCTGCTGATTTTCATTGTGAAATCAGTGCCTTACCCACCACCATTGAACCTGTCTGGGACCCCAAAGCCCCGATTGGAAACCAAATAGATCAGGAACTGTAGAGACTGGCCTGGCTTCTGCAGGTACCAATTCAAATAGGTGCTTCCATTACTATGTAGGAGGTTCTGACTAGACCTGCAGGAAATGGAGGCCAGCTCTCCAAGGGTGATGAGAGAGGTTAGAGTCCGGGTCAACACAATCTCCCCATTGGATCCTAACAGAATAAGAGAGAAGTGCAAGATTATGTGCAAACATTGTCAGCCATTTTCTTTTCTTTTCTTTTCTTTTTTTTTTTTTTTTAGGTCCTTTTTTTAAATAGAGTTATTTAAAAGTGGTGACATCTTTCTCAAATTATTGCTTATACATAACTCTAATATATAATACGGACATAAAACAGAGATATTCTGGGATGGAGAGGGTGGACAGAACTCTGCCAGGATGCAATCTTCCCACTAGGGGCTCCCCTGAGACACGTTTGCAATAATTAACTGCTGAATTTCACATTGACTGCAAACTCTTCAGCAAAACCTCAAAGACCCTCCATGATGGAGCCCTGGAAAACTCTACTCATCTTTCTCACATTTGGTTTGCCAGATTTTGCCTGTAGTGCACCCAGGGAGGACCCCCTTTGTTTTTCAAGTGTTACCTCTATAAAGTCTTTTTAATACAGGGAATTCCGGGGCAGGCTTTAAATTGCAAGTAAGGAACTAGCAGGTCAGCCATTTTCTAATTTCCTTTTTAAAATTTATTTTATACCCAATCATTTTTACTTGTATGTATGTGATTTTGCTTCATACTCTAAAAATTTTCCACTTCAACAAAGAACCCAAAAAGTGCAAGGCACAAGAGGGTCAAGGAGTCCCCTGTATCATCCAACTCTTTTGGTCAATCTTCACCAGAGCACAGGTCTTTAGTCTTTCAAGAATATTGCTCACTCTTACAGATGTAAATATCACATGTCTCATCCTGGAGTACAAGGCAAGCCCATCTAACATGTGGACAGAACACATATGGGAGACAACAGTGTCCCCAGAGCCCACACTCCCACTCCATTATCCTTTCTCAACTCCCCCGTCCTTACCAGGGAACTAGAGCACCAGGAGTCCCAGGGGTTGAGCAGGGATCCTCACTTTGGGAATTGAATCAAGAAGTCATGATCAGTCAAGGCACACTTAGAGGGGAGCTTTTATCTCAGACTCACAAGGAAAGGTTCTCTCTAGGGGACACCATACAAATCCCCTGGTGGGTGCAGTGGTGTGGAAAGAACCAATGGAGGGTGAGGGCTTCTCTTGTGAGCAAAATGACTTAAATATCTTCTTTAGTTGGAGGAAAATCAATGAAGATAAAAATCTATCCTGCCTGAGTGGGATACATTTAAATGCTTCACTTTTGTTTTCACCAACAAATTTCTTATTTTTTAGCAAATTTCCAGATACGTTTTATACTCCCAGTTAATAACATTGAGTTTCCATAAATGAATGACGATTCTTATTTATTTGTTTATATTTGTCCAAAATAAGTCAGATTTGACTTTTCAATTTTTTCTGTTAATAATTGAGATAAAACACATACAGAGTAAAGGGCATATGAAACTGAGTAGGGTTTTTTGATTTTGGTTTTTTTAAGACGTGGCATACAGTTCATGATTAGATATAGAAGTGGAGTTAAGTTTTACATATATTCTCCAACCAGATTCAGCTGTAAAATTTTTCAAATTCTACGGATTTTCATGCACCTTCCCAGTCAACAGCTACTCACCTTTTCCCAATCAAGGTAACTGGTTTTCTGATGTCTATCACAATAGTTTGGTTTTCCCTGGACTAGAACCTCATATAAACTGAAGTAAATACTTTTGGCTGTTTGCTTCTATCTTCTCTCTTATTTACTATTTTAAATGGCTTCATTTCTTCCTGTGGGCTCAAGAAACTATCTGCAATCATTTCCTGTGATTTTGAGAAATTTCCTCTTGAATTTCATGTAGAGTATGTTTGCAAGTAATAATTTCTATTTATTATTGATTATAAAGAATTGTTTTTATTTGCCTTCATTTTTGAAGCATAGTCTCACTGGATATAGAATTATTGGTTGCTTCTTTTATATTCAGCATTTAACTATGTCATTTTACTGTTTTCTATCTTCTAATGATTCTGGTGAAAATTTAGTCACTGGATTTATGATCATTTCCCTGTATATTGTAAGTCAGTTTTTTCTTGATGCATTTGTGATTTTCTTTTTGTCTTTCATTTGGTATTTTAACTACAATGTATGTGGTTAATAAATATCACTGTGCTTATCCTAAATAAGTTCCATTGATCACTTTGACCTATAAATTAAGGTGTTTCATTACTTTTGAAAAACATTTGCAATTATTATTCCTAATATATTTTCAGTTACTTTCTCTCTTCTCATTTGTGACTTTGATTTACACATTCGTAGGCATTCTTCACAATAACCTATGAATCATTGAGGACTTGTTGATTTAAATTTTTTCTTTTTTAGATTAGATAATTTTCATGAAATTGTCTTCAAGTTCATTGATTCTTCTGCCACCTTAAACCACTCTTGACCTATCTAGGGAATTTTTCAATTGTGTAGTTCTTTGTTTGTTTGTTTGTCTGTTTGTTTGTTTTTGCTTTTTATTTCTAGAATGTCCTTTTGGCCCTTTTCCATAGTTTCTATTTCTGTACTGAAAGTACCTATTTTTTGAGTCATTTGTTTATATTTTTCTTTTTTAGTAACTAATCATAGTTTCTTTTAAAAAATTATTTGATCAATCCATATGATAACAGCTTGAAAATCTTTGCAAAATCCAATATTTAGAAATAAAATTAGATTCCACTGAATATATATATTTTTTCAATATGTTTTACATTTTTCTGTTTCTTTGCAGGAATTTTTAATGGAAAACTGGACATTTTAGGTAACAGATTCTTGCATGTCTTTTAAATAATAAAGAAATCTATATTCTATTTTATTTTCATGAGCACTATCGAGTTTCTTTTTAGTAACTTGTCTAGACTCCCACAGCAGAGTCTATCTCCTACTTGGTGTTTGGCGACTGGTATTTCTGCCTTTTGTTTTTTTATTTTAACTTTTAGTTCAGCATTTCCCCTGTATTTGCATAGTTTAGTAGTCACCAATGATTTTGGCATGTGTTTTGTTCAAACACCTTGAGCTCAATAATTCACCTGCTGCCAGTCCCTCCATGTGATTTGAAGAGTGCATACAAAAAGTAGCAGTTCTTACTTCCCTTCCCTCTTTTCACTGGGCCCTCCTGGGTCTCTGATTCATATCTGCAGCTTCTAAGTCACAGGGAGTGTATGGAGAAAATTCCCCAGCAATTCACTGGGTCTATCATTTCTAGGAATTCACTATTAACTTTGATCTGGTCTACCACCTGTCCCCCACCGGGGCAATTACCATAGATTAGCAAAGCTGTGGATTTTTTTCTGTTCCTTTCTAGCAACGCTCACCACATTTGGCTGGAAAAACAGAGGATTCTGTTCCACTCCCTGCTGCAGCCCAAGTCTACCCTCTTTGACAGCAAGCTGCTGGCTTTTGCTGCCATCTTCATGTTAGCAAAATTTCAGTTCTTGCTGACTGAGATGAAGTCAAAGGGAAGGTTAGTGGAAATCCTGTCTTGAGTGAATCCATCTGTGTCATTTTTCTAACAGCATGTGCTCACTTTGTGTCTCTGTGTCAGCATCATTTAGCAATAAAGTATTTTTAAATGAAGTTATATACATTGTAGACATAATGCTACTGCACATTTAATAGATTACAGTAGAGTGTAAACATACCTTCTGTATGTAATGGGAAATTTTAAAAATTGTGTGACTCACTTTATTACAATGTTCATGATATTGTGATTGTTTGGAAGCAAACCCACATTATTTCCAAGATATGCCTGTAAACACATCTCAATTTCTTTTGTCTCTGGTAAATTCCAGAACTGCCACAGAACTGAGGTCTGGAACTTGTATACACTTGGAGTGACAGTGACACCAGGGCCTGGACATGGGCTAGTTCACAGCACAAGTGACTTAGATGTCTGAGTTGTCAGCTTAGAACAAGGCAGTGGAACCTGATCTAGGGCACTGCAAAGGGATTGGGAGCCGGTCTGAGGGGCAGTATTGTTTCAGGTTGCAAAACAGCAGCTCTTTTTGGGAATATGGTGAAAAGCGCAGCAGCTTATCTTCCAGGGTATAAGCAACTATGGCTGTAGTTTCCCCCAGTGGCAAAGGTTGCCAATGCCCTCTGTGGAGCAAACTGCTGTGGTCCTCACCAGTGAACATTAAAGGAACCTCCACTGGGAAATCTGCAGGAAAGGGTGTCTGTCTTGGGAGACATTGAGGTCAGGAGCAAACGCCACATGGGTTCTCCACAGAGCAATACAATGAAAATCAAAATTCCAGAAAATTTTTGTTGAAATTGAAAAGACGTTTCATACTCACACACATACGTATTCAAAGAAGTGAAAAACAGCCTTAGAAATCTGTATAGAAGGACAAAGTTTGTTATTCTTGGCTTTTCACTCTTCTGTGTTACTGCACATTTTTAATGGACTCCAGAGACCTACCAGGGTTATTTTGTCTTCTTGGATAGCTGTCTGATTCTTTGCATCTTGTGTGTGTGTGTGGGGAGGGAGGCTGATATCTTCTACTCTTCCATTTTACTGAATTCATTCCCCAAGGACATAATTTTGATGTTGAGATCTTGGACTTTTCCCTGACACGGTCATGGAATACTACTTGGGCATATTGGGGTGAGTATTAGACTATTAGACTTTTCAGCATGTGTAAAGTATGTGAATTGTTTTGGTTAGAGGATGACCAAAACATCAGTGACCAATTGTATTTTCCAAGATTCCTATGACACGATCTCTCATTCTACAGATTGAAATCTAACAGTGTAATCTTGACACTCCTACCATTCAACCTACTACCCTATACTTTATTCTGTTGACATCTTGGTGAGCATGTGATGGTGGTAGAAGTAATACTATTTGTCTTTTGAGACTATAAGAGGTCACTGGGTCTGTATAACTTATGCCTGGTCTTCTTGAGGAAGTGTAGATGTAGCCAGGTAACCACATTAATAGGCTAACAACCCCAGCTGATAACCCAGTCAATATCAAGTATCACCTACCTTTGAGATGACTTCTATCCAAGCCACCATCAGAGTGCATTCATAAAGAAACCCTGAGCTGGGCTCGATGGCTCAGCCTGTAATCCCTCACTTGGGAAGGCTGAGGTGAGTGGATTGCTTGAGCCCGTGGGTTCGAGACCCACCTGGGCAACTTGGCAAGACCTTATCTCTACAATAAATCAAAACTTAGCTGGGTGTGGTAGTGCACGCCTGTAGTTCCAGCTACTTGGAAGGCTGAGGTGGAAGGGTCGCCTGAGCCCAGCAGGTCGAGGCTGCGGTGGCCGGGAGTGGCCACTGCACTCCAGTCTGGGTAAAGGGTGAGACTCCAACTAAAAAAAAAAAGAAACCCTGGAAGGATCCTTGGTAAGCCCAGGCAACATCTAGAGCCAAAGAAATGATAGCCAAAAGATTGCAATTTTTATATCCCATTAAGTTTTTGAGTGATTTGTCTTACATCATACCAATTTATAAATACAGAAGGAATGTGGATGTAGAAAGTCATCTATTGATGTTAAATGAATTTGAGAAAGCATTTATTTCTTACACTATTTTTGCAATTTTTCTCTGCTGTTTGCTAAAATTAAAAGTTATATCGAATATTGCAAAGTATCACAAATGCACACAATTTTATTGAAAGAAAATAAGGGAAATTGCAACAAATGGAAGATTATATCACATTCATGAATTAAGAAGGTTAATATTATAAATATAATAATGCTCCTCAAATTAATTTAATACACTGACTATCAAAATCTCAGAGGATTTTTGTTGAAATTGAGAAGACATAGCCAGGCTCGGTGGCTCAGCCTGTAATCCCGTGATTTGGGAGGCTGAGGTGAGTGGATAGCCCGATCCCGTGAGTTCGAGACCCGCCTGGGCAACTTGGCGACACCTCATCTCTACAATAAATCAAAAATTAGCCAGGCATGGTAGTGTGTGCCTGTAGTTTCAGCTACTTGGAAGGCTGAGGCGGAAGGATTGCTGGAGTCCAACAGGTCGAGGCTGCAGTGGCCGGGAGCAGCCACTGCACTCCAGTCTGGGTGACAGAGTGAGACTCCAACTCAAAAAAAAAAAGAAACTGAAAAGACATTTCACACACACACATACATACACACACACACACACACACACCCCTCCCTGTTTTTTCTTTCTCTCTCTCTCTCTCTCTCTCTCTCTCTAAGAAGCAAAAATATAACCATGGAAATCTTGCATAAGAAGAACAAAGTTGGAGGACTAGTATTATCAATACCAAAGCCTATAATATAACACTAATTAAAATGGTATTAGTGAAGGATGAGACAAATACAGCTGTGTAATGAGTTATAGAATCTAAAATCAGATCCACACATATGTAGTCACCCAATTTACAATAAAAGTGATATAGCAACTGTAATAGACCATTTTTGGTGGGGGTGGGAAAGTTTTAGACTGGGTAATTTGTAAACCACAGAAATATCTAATTTCTCACAGTTCTGGAGTCTGGAAAGTCATCCAAAGCACTGAAAGTTCAGGGAAGCCTGATGGGAGCTGCTTCTGCTTCCAAGATGGTGCCTTGTGGAGGCATTTTCACATGATGGAGGCAGAGGAGCAATAGGGGTAAATGCTGTGTGAAGCCACTTTTATTAGGCACAAACCCCATTCAGGATGTCAGAGTCCTTATGACCTAACCACCCCACCTTCTAATACTGTTGCTTTGAGTATTCAGTTTCAATATGAATTTTGGAGGGAAGAGACATTCAGATCATAGAAGTAATTAGTACAAAAATGATCACAATAAGTGAATTGTATTGAATCAATAGGATAACCATATGACCTCAAAATGAATCTTAACCTCCACATTTTACATTCACATCAATAAACAAATAAATACTAACTGAACCATAAGCTGAAATATGAATGGCAAAAATAAAGGTTTTTAGAAAATAGCATAGAAACTATTCTCATGACCATATATGTAGAAATAGATTTCTTAAAGAAAGCACTAGCCGGGCTCGGTGGCTCAGCCTGTAATCCCGCGCCTTTGGGAGGCTGAGGTGAGTGGATTGCCTGAGCCCGCGGGTTCGAGACCCGCCTGGGCAAGCGAGACCTCATCTCTACAATAAATAAAAAAATCAGCCGGGCGT
>CAUYQG010034260.1:0-10789 GCA_963574415.1 Tarsius wallacei | reverse complement strand
TCTATAAAAAAGATACCTGCACACGTATGTTTACTGCAGCATAGTTCACAATAGCAAGAACATGGAACCAACCTTGCTGCCCATCAAAAGAGCACTGGATAAAAAAATGTGGTACCTATACACAATGGAATATTACGCAGTCATAAAGAAGAACAAAATCATGAACTTTGCAGCAACCTAGATGGAATTAGAGTCTATAGTACTGAGTGATCTTTCACAGAAACAAAAAACTGAGTATCACATGTTCTCACTCATAAGTGGACCTTGAACAACCACTGCAATACTACAAGAAAAGGATTGACTGTAGCGAGAAACTGCAGAGGGGAGTGGAAGCAAGGGGCGGGATTGACAGTAGTGGAAGTCTTCCTGGGGGCACACCTCTTCAACAAGGGTACCTGTACAGTGAATATTTGTATACCTAACCCTGAAATGTATCCCACAATTTTAAAATAAAAAAAAAATTTAAGTTAAAAAAAAAACTAAGGCATAAATACATACATTATTTAGGCCTACACAGGGTCGGAATCATCAATATCACTGTCTTTATACCACTATCTTTCACCTCCACATCTTGTCCCACTGGAAGGTCTTTGGGGGTCATCTGCTATGGTAACAATGCCTTCTTCTGAAATACCTTCTGAAGAACCTGCCAAGGCTGTTTTAGTTAACTTTTTCAAAAAATAAATTTATGATATTATAAAGGCTAAGACAGCACTAGGTGACAGGAATTTTTCAAGTCCATTATAAACCTATGGAATCACTATCATATATGTAGTCTGTTGCCAATCAAAATGTCATTATGCCTATATATACATATATTATCTAAAGACACATCAAGCTGGGCTCGGTGTCTCAGCCTGTAATCCAGCGCCTTGGGAGGCTGAGGTGAGTGGATTGCCTGAGCCCGCGGGTTCAAGACCCGCCTGGGCAACTTGGTGAGACCTCATCTCTACAATAAATCAAAAAATTAGCTGGGTGTGGTAACACGCACCTGTAGTTCCAGCTACTTGGAAGGCTGAGGCGGAGGGATCTCCGGAGCCCAGCAGGTCGAGGCTGCGGTGGCCGGGAGTGGCCACTGCACTCCAGTCTGGGCGACAGAGTGAGACTCCAACTCAAAAAAATAAATAAATAAAAATAAAGACACATCAAAGGAGATTTATGAAAGGTCTTGGTTACTCATACTCTTACCTAGATTAGGTTGCTGTAGTCTTCCTTTGACCTTAATCACAGACATACTCTTTATTACCTCTTCCTTATGATTTATAATTGGCTTATGTGATTATGAAGGCTAGGAAGTTCTGTAATCTGCTGTCTGCGAGCTAGAGACTCAGGAAAACTGATTGCGTAATTCAGAGTTCAAAGACCTGAGAACTAGGGGAGCCAGAGGTACAAATTCCAATCCACAGGTGAAAGAAGATGAAAGATGTCCAAGTTTAAGCAGGCAGACAGGACCAAAGAGTCAATTCTTCCTTCCTCTGCCTTTTGTTCTATCCAGGCCTTCAACCGATTGGATGATGCCCACTCACATTGGGAAAGATATTCTATTGTCTATAAATTCAAACGTTAATCTCACCTGAAAACACCCTCAGAAATAATGTTGAATCTGGGAACCCATGACCAGTCAATTTCACATGTAAAACCAACCATTACACATCTACCCCTCATCAACTTAATACTCATACACATCTCCTAAGTCATAACTTCACCTAATATGATACAACTGTCCTTCATACAACCCAAAACACAACAATTCCTTCCCAAGAAGGGAAAATAAAGTCCTTGAGTACAGTTTGCTCTTCTCCTTGATATCCCATAACTTAAATATTATGATGTAAAAATCAGTGCATCATATGTTACATGATAAGTGAGTAACGGAGGAAATAAGACACACATACATGCAAACACACACTCCTAGCAAAATAAGGAGGGAAAACTAATGACAATTACCAAAAAAAAAGGTTATTTGCTACATTAATAGCTGCATAACCAGTGCCAGGGAATGCATTAATTTGTTCAAACAATTAAATCACAGCTGGAACATCAGTTGTTACTGGAGTCATCACCTAATTAAACTTATGATAATACACTGTCCTTTTCAAGTTCCATTTATGTTCTGCACAGGCCAAACAGGAGACTGAATGGGAATGCAGTGGTGATTTCCAACACTGCATCTTTCAAGTCCTTGGTGATAACACTAATTTCTCCAATCTATGCAGAAATTACTTTTGACTATGCAGTATTACTCTTAACATGCAGTGTTACTTTTGACTATTGTCCTAGGTAGAGACATCTCTAATGGCTTTTCCCACTATAATAGCCCTCATCCCACAGGTCAGAAAACCAGTGTGTGAATTCTGCCCACTGTTATATGTGTCTATTCCAATTAATGCATTTTGGAGCTGGGAAAATAAACACGGGATGTGTTCAGGGAGCCACTGGGAAATGGATCTGAGCTGAAACTCCACTGATCAACTGACCTCCATAAGCCCCTGTTCTGATTGGAGAACCACAGTAGTATTTGAGGACTCCTGGTATCAGTGTCAGTTCAGAGCCAGTGTCCAGAAGTCTCCAAAAGGTCTGTTTATTTCCTAATCCAATGCATAGTTTCGCCGGTGTAAAGCCGTAAGTCCCTTTGGGGAGGGCTGGGAGAAAGATTAAGAGTATAAATTTTCAGTAGTGTACTGGGGTTGTTCCTCAAGGGGACCTGATCTCTTTTTCATTCAAGTGGTCCTGGATCTGTAAACTGTCTCACATTTAAGAATTAATCAGAGACTGTGTCTCTGTTTTTATCATTCAGGTTGATTTTTTTTTTTTTTAAGAGGCGGAGTCTTGCTCCATCGCCCTGGCTGGAGTGCAGTGGCACCATCATAGCTTACTGCAGCCTTGAACTCCAGAGCTCAAGCAATCCTCCTGCCTCAGCCTCACTAGTAGCTGAGACCACAGGCTCATGCCACCACGTCTGCCTAATCTTTTTTCATTTTTGTAGAAATTGGGCCTTCCTATGTGGCCCAGGCTGTTCTCAGTCTCCTATCCTCAAGCAATCCCTTCATCTTAGCCAGGCTAACAGGTGTGAAACAAGAATTTAGTAGGCTTCCTTTGCATTTTACTTCTAAAGAAATCATGATCAGTTAACCATGAGTCTGAGCAAGTCATACTATTCTGACTGCTGCTTTGTCTCTGATGGCTCATCTTGCCTTTAGCCACGGCCACCCCAGGTTCCAATTACTGCCATTGCATTTAAGTTTCCCAGTTCAGTGACTGCAGTCCCTACGGTGAGGTCTGGCCTCCAGAGAAGTACAATGACAGAGCTATTCAATGGTGCCAGGGCTCCCTCACAAACTTACTCCTCACAGCCATGGTGAAAGGTGTGACTTCTAGACTCTGTTAGTCGTGTGACAAGGTCTTAAATGATATATGCACTCTACCATTCCAGTCTCTCCACACCCTTAAATCCCTTCCACTACACTAAACCAAGGCAGATCTAACATTTCCAATTCAATCACAGTGGGTTGCCTTTGGGTCGTGTTTCAGTCAACCAACCTACCACTTAGAGCCTGTTCTAACTCCCTGAACTACAATATTAAATGCAGAAAATCTGCTTACTGAACTCTTGGCAACAAACTTGATTTTATACAACGTTTCATTTCTTCCACCACAATCACATACCCTTAATACCCATTCACACATGACAACATAGTGAAACCCAGTCTCTAAAAAAATAAAGAAAAAAAGAACAAAGAAAAAAATAGTCAGGAATGGTGAAACACACTTGCAGTTTCACCTACTTGGGAGGTTGAGGTGGGAGGGTCACTTAGCTCAGGAGTTTGAGGCTGCCGTGAGCTATGGTCACACCATAGCATTTCAGCTTGGGTGACAAAACAAGTCTCAAAAACAAAACAAAGATATTGATGCTGCCCTTGAGGTAACTCGTTTTGACCAAGCTAGTCTTAAAAATCAACTGGGCAAACCCAGCTTAATGCCAAAAGAACAACATAGATTCCACCACCTGTGAAGTGGGAAATATAATAAATAAACTAGTCTTCCCCTCACAATAATAATGCCAAACTAGCTTGAGTTATGGAGAACTGCCCTCGTGGCAGCCAAGAAGGATCCCTTGAGCTATTTTGCAGCCTATGGGTGCTCAGCTCAGCTCAGCCTTCTCGTATGAGGAGGATGACACGGAGTTGGAGGAGACAAATTACAAAGCCCTGGATTGGGCGAAGTTAACAGGCCACTGTGGGAACAAGGTGGAGAAGCAGCTACCAGGGCCCGACAAGTCATTTAGGAGCATGTGGTACCTGCCTTTCTCTACAATCTATTCAAAAAGCAGATCGACTGGGAGAGGCACTTCGTCAAGATGCCTGAGGAGACTCCAAAGGAATTCAAATTATGGGAATTGAACTATGTCCCACCTCCTATGACCTACACATCCGAGAAGAAACCTCCACTTCCAGGGCTAGATAAGACAATCAAATGCTCTAACATATATGAGGACAATGGTGATGACATCCCACACAATGCTAAGAAAGCTAGGCTTCCACCAGAAGGGGAGGACACACTGGAATCAGATGATGGAAAAGATTCCTCTAAAAAGCAGAAAGTAGAACCAGTGAACCTGCAAAGCAGAAAACAAAAATGACCAGAATTTCTGGACTGCAAAACTTGTTGAGATATTTATTTGGGCAGATTAACTTGATATCATGGATTATTATGACACAACATCTCCATGAAATTACATATGCTAATGAACCAATAAGTATTGCCTCAAGATCTTTCTAGTGTATAATTTATTTTTTATTTAAAACTTGTATATATTTAAAACTCAGATGGTGACTTGTGATTGTGAAATTGATAACATTTGGAAGCATTCTTGCTACCACTGAACTGGTGACATGCTTTAAGAGTTTTGGCATACGTTGACATGCCAATGTTCCATGAACATTTTATAAACGAATGTATTTTTAAAGTAAATATGTTTTAATATAATGCAAACTTGTAGGACACTTCTCAACAGTGTTTGTACAGTATAAATAGATCATAAAAATAAAGTTACTTATTCAATATTACTATTACTGTATATCATTAAGTCTGAATATTTGCCTTTGACTGGTACTTTATTTGCCATGTGATATTTTAATCTGTAATACGTATTGCCATCTAAGGAGTGCCTTATATGTTCCAGGTGCTTTGTGCATATGTTATCTCTGATATTCAAACAACTTAGTAAGGTAGATATTAGTATCTTCCTTTTCTAATAAATAGTACTTAAGTAAATAATAATAATAATAATAAAGCCAAACTAGGGGTTGAGACTTACTGTCTGAAAGGGGCATACTTTCTCTGACTACTTCAAGAATTACATCTTCTTATCCCACTTCTGGAAAAGGAGGAACTGAGTCCTGGAAAAGTCGACTAATCTGCCTGTGATAGCTGAAGAGCGGTAAGGAGACAAGCCCTGAGCCATTGCCTTGCCATTGTCAGCCTCTACCACTTCCTATCTGAGTACCATACTTGAGCCTCACTCCCTCCATCTCTAAAATGGGAACTTCCTTCTAAGTTTATGGAGATAATTTATATAGCTTGGCATTAAATGTAAGCTATCACTTACTTCTGTTGGTGTTGCTGTTGTTATTTTATTACTGAGTTGTAACCAGGCCAGGCAAAGCTTTTACTTAGAGGACAAGCTTTTATCCAGTCAAGTCAGCTAAAAGGGGTAGAAAGTGCATGCACCAATATTTACTCTGGGACATTCAACAAATGCCCTGCAGCCATTCAGGACATGCAAGGAAGCTAGTTCATCACCTAAATGACCCTGAATCTCAAACCAGGGCCAGCATGCTGGAGTCAGAGGCACTCCTGCCAGCACAACCTGGAGGAGGGAATGTTTCCTGGGAGTTGCATCATATCCTGCCCTCCGCACACGGTAAGATTAACACATCTTTCCCACAACTACTAAGCAAAGACACACTCAGCACGCCCTGACTGAGGCTTAGAAGCCACAGATGCATGTGTGATGTCCACCCCTTCTATGAGCTCTCAGTCCAAGCGGGGAGAGACTAGTAAAGAAGTAATTTTCCAGCCAGGCACAGTTGCTCATACCTGTAATCCCAACACTTTGGGAGACCAAGGTGCTTGAGCCCAGGAGTTCAAGACCAGTTTAAGCAACACAGTGAGAGACCTTGTCTCTACCAAAAAAGTAAAAATAAAAATTTAGCTGGGTGTGGTAGCATATGCTTAGAGTCCCAGTTACTTGGGGAGGCTGAGATGGGAGGATTGTCCAAGCCCAGAAGTTCAGGGCTATGATGGTGCAACTGCACTGTAGCCTGGGCAACAGAGTGAGACCCTAACTTAAAAAAAAAAAAAGAAAAAAAAAGAAAGAAAGAAGAAAATGAATTCCCCAAAACAAGATAAGAGGAATCTAAAGAGATGTGTGCACCATGGGGAAAATGAGGATTAATGATGGATCCCCCAGGAGCCAAATTAGAAGCCAGAGAATATACCGGACAAAGCCCATGCACAGGCAGACACATCATCCCCCAGGAAGCAGCCCCAGGCTGTTCCCATGTGCAGGCCATGTGAACTTCTGCTGGCTTCCTTTGCCATGGCCACATGGCACAGGCCACAGCTGGCTGACCAAAGCCCCCATGGCATAACTTCCCAGCAGCCAGTGAACCCAACGGCAGGGAAGAACTGTTCAAATGAGGTACAGAAACCTAGAGAGAGACAGAAGGGAGCGCGTGAGGTTTGAGGCCCAACCACTGGGAGGAAGCCGAATAAAGAATACATGTCCTGGGAAGTGACACAAATCCCCTCAGGAAATCTGCTCAGCTCCTGACTGGCCCTGGTATCCCATGCCCTGCAAGGCCTTGGGCATGGGCATCCTTAGTAAAGCCCTTTATCCCAGAGTCTTCAACGTGCCCCTGCCCCACGAACGAACTACCACAGACCCAGCTGGTACACAAGGCTCTGTCACCATCTCTATCCAAAGCTTGGGCCCCCACCCCAAAGGCCAGTCCTCTAGGCACAGTAGGGTAAGAGGACATTTTCTTACCCCCTCATTATTTCCGTGTGTCCCTCATACACTAACCCCACCACCAGGAAGAACCCCCTGCTCACCTGGCCCCGAAAGCTGGTCCTCCCTGGCACAGAGAGCATCATATTGACCCAGATGAGCCCTTTGTCACATGCTTCCTGTCAGACTATTGTCCCAGCACCATTCTAGCCACATGGACCCATCAACCATCACTGCAGCCATGGATATGTCTCTGTTAAGCATGTGACTGGCAGCACCTGAGTTAAAAGATCAACCAGCACCCTAGGCAGGGAGGTAGGCCCGGAGGTTGAGCAAGCAGAGTTTGGCTTCAAACCAATCATAAGACCTGGCCAAAAGGAACAGGATTTTGCCTCCCAGACAGGTGGTTGAGTGACAGAGCTTCAGCTCAGGCTGGGAATACAAGCTAGACAATAAAACAAATGGTAAGAATTGTTATTATATAATAATATTAATAATAATGCTAACTAACTTTACCTGCCAGACCCTGTGTCCAGTGCTGTATATAGATAGCTCATTGTCTTCTTGATGCAATCCTAGGAGGTGGGTCTATTATTATTTTATTTTATTTTATTTTAGATAGCCTGTCTCCCAGGCTGGAGTCCAGTGACACAATCCTGGCTCACTGCAGCCTCAAACACCTGGGCTCAAGCCATCTTTCTGCCTCAGCCTCCCCAATAGCTGGTATCACAGGCATTCATCACCACACTAGGCTAATTTTTTTGAATTTTTGAAGAGACAAGGTCTTACTGTGTTACCTAGGGTGATGTCAAACTCCTGGGCTCAAGCAATCCTGCTGCCTGGACCTCCCAAAGTGCTGGAATTACAGACATAAGCCACCAGGTCCAGCTTATCATCCTCATTTTAGAGATGAGAAGATCGAGGTTCAGAGGAGTGATGTGACTCAATATTTTTGCTAAACCACCACTAAATAGAAAGAGACAGACTGAATGTAGAAAGAAAGAAAGAAGAAAATGAGTTCCCTAAAACAAGATATCAATCTGACACATGTAAAACTCTAAAGGAGAGCAGGGAAGAAGCTGATGCCCAGAACAGGATGTGGAAAACCTATCCAGCTGATCTCCATGCTGGGCCTCCTTGGATGCTCTCACCTTGCCTAGGATCTCAAACTTTCAACCTAGACTCTCTCAGAACCACAGTAAAGGCACACGTGCACTATAATTGACTGCTCAGACCAGACAGAACCCAGGACTGTGGAATTTTATCCCGGAAGAGTTCTGAGATTGAAGCTGGAAGGGACTTGATGTGACCGTTGCCACCCACCTCCACCCTTACCCCAGGTACAAGGTCCAGCCAGGGACCCAGACAGCCCAGCTTGAGAGTCCTGAGAGGACCTGACCCTCCTGTCTCACCAGCAACACACCTGGGCCCCAGGGACAGGATGGTTTTTGGCCTCTGAATTGCACATTATCCTAATAGAACAAAAATTTTCCTTCCTCTTGGCTAAAAGGTATATTTGCACCCAATTATAATTTGTTTTCTAACTTTTTTCAGATACACACCTGGAGCAGGTGAAAGTGGTAGGACTGTCCCCAGAAGCGGGAGACTGGAATGTCTGCAGAGGTGCCAGGGGTGTAGGGTTGGACCTCTCTCTGAGGCAATCTCCAACATAGGCCTGGAGATTCTCTAAGCTAGACTTGGCCCTCCCCTGCCACCCCTACCCACACACACACTCCTTACCCTTGTGCCCGGGTGCCTTTGCCTGAGCTCATCAGGCAATGACTTTGGAGGTCTTGGCTAGGTTGGAATCCAAGGGACTTTGGGGCTTTTGCTTTCTCCTCCCTTCCTCTCAGCATGACTCGGACAAGGACTAAACCTGGGCTATGGTAAGACTCTACATTTTTATACAATTGCTTTCCTCACTCAGACTGCAGGCCCTATGGGACGCCCTTCTCTGCCTCTCAACCCTCTCTGGTCAGGGTTCAGATGCTGGGTGGATAAAGATCCTCTCCTCTGTGGGAGGTCAAGACCAATCCTCAGGTAACTGCCACAGGGACACTTTCTGCCCTATGTTGCTGTGTTTTGTCATAGCTCCTCCGTCCTCCCTTTCCCCTCCTCTTCCCTCTTCCACCTCCCCCTCAATTTTCCTCATCCCTGACCAAGAAAGTGACCTTCTAACCAAATTCTACTGATTAGTGATGGGATATATGATTTTTCAAAAGAGTTGCCATATTTCTTTTCTTTTTATCTTTCTTTTTTCTTTCTTTCTTTTTTTTGAGTTGGAGGTCTCAATCTGTCATCTAGGCTAAATGCAGTGGCACAATATTTTATTTTAAAGATGTGGGGTACAATTCATGTGATCATTATGCAGGTACCCTTGTAAATGAGGTGTGCCCCTCCCTCCCCTGCAGTTTCCCTCAACTGCCAATCCCACTCCCCTGGCAGTTTCCTACTACTGCCAATCCCTTTTTTATAATATAATAACAATTGGTCAAGGTCTGCTTGTAAGTGAGAACATATGGTACTCTGTTCTTTATTTCTGTGATAGATCACTGAATATGACAGACTCTAAATCCATCCAAGTTGCTGCAAAGTCCATACGTTTGTCCTTCTTTATGACTGCATAATAAATAGTCCATTCTGTATACGTACCACATTTTTTTATACAGTCCAGCTTCGATGGGCAGCATGGTTGCTTCTGTGTTTTTGCTATTGTGAATACAGTTGCAACAAACATGCGTGTGCAGGTATCTTTTTTATAGAATGACATCTAGGATCTACAAGGAACCCAAACACATCAAAAAGAAAAAAACAAACAGCCCCATTAAAAAGTGGGCAAAAGACATGAATAGACACTTCTCAAAAGAAGATATACGGGCAGTCAACTGACACATGAAAAAGGGCTCAGTCTCACTAATCATCGGAGAAATGCAAATCAAAACCACATTGAGATACTCCCAAACCCCAGTAAGAATGGCAATCATTCATAAAACAAACAGATGCTGGCGAGGATGCAGAAAAAAAGGAATGCTACTACACTGCTGGTGGGAATGCAAACTAGTGCAACCTCTTTGGAAGACAATATGGAGATTTCTGAAAGAACTAGAAATTGACCTTCAATATGACCCAGAAACCCCCCTATTGGGAACATACCCAGAAGAACTCAATTCTTTCTAATTTTTTGTCTTTATTTTGTCGTAGAGCCTAGGTCTCATACCAGGCTGGTCTTGAACTTCAGGTCTCAAGCCATCTTCCTGACTCGGCCTCTCGAACTTCTGACATTACAGGCATGAGCCACTTCACTCTCACCTGGCTGAGTTGCTATATTTCCAGAAAAGAAAGCCTGGTAATAATAGATCATGTATTCATTCATTCATTCATGAGAGATAGTAGAGTGGCTAAAAGCATAGGTTTAGGAGTCAGGAAACCTGTGAGTGTGTCCATTTCACCACTTGCTACCTTCACTGCGTGCTCGGCCCAGTGATTTCTCATCACTCCCATCCCCTCATCTGGGCTGTACCTCGAACTTGACAAATTGACACTCGCAGGTGCTCAGGGCAGTTAAGTCCAGGTGGTGAGGTCAGGGCCAGGAAAGAGATTCAAGCTTCATCCCAAGAGTCATGGGAGTATCTTACGCAGCTGAGGAGGTCTGGGTTTTTCAGGGATCACTCTGGTTGCAATAGAAGAAATTATGAGGGGCTAAGGGAAGGAGCTGACAGAGCACTGAGTAACTTAATAATCTTTCCCAGGGGATTCACTTGCAGCCCCCCAAACTGT
>CAUYQG010034259.1:0-26623 GCA_963574415.1 Tarsius wallacei | reverse complement strand
CCAAGTCTCGGCCGTCACTTGTTCCTTGGGGGCCATTGCTCAACAGATGTCAGAAGATGCCCAAGTTCTCCTGTGACCACCCACGTGGAGCTCGCGATCTGGTCTGACACACCCCCGCCCCAGGCCTGCTCTCCATTGCTGTTCTTATTTCCGAGGTTCTATATGGCACTTGCTGCTTCCAGCCCTGAGAGCACTGCTCTTAAAAGATCATCTTTTCAGGCCAGTAACACTGGCTCACACCGGTAATCTCAGCACTTTGGGAGGCCGAGGTAGGAGGATCGCTTGAGTCCAGAAGTTCAAGGCTGCAGTGAGCTGTGATCCTGTCACTGCATTTCAGCTTGGGCGACGGAGCAAGACCCTGTCTCAACAACAACAAAAACTTCTTTGCGAAAATCATTCTCATGTCAATATTCCAGTTTTGTAATAATTACACAGCTATGCATTCGCAATTATGAAAGCATAACTGCATTAATTAATGTGAACCAATTTTCAGTCTTCATAGGTTTTCTTTCTCCTAGGGAACTAAAATTCAAGATTGAATGAAAGGTCATCGATGACTATTAAGCAAATGATATGCTCCATGACTGCAAAGAAAATGCAGAGATGGGTCAGGATGGCATGTATGTTTGACTCTTCTCCAAAAATCCTTACCAAAATAAAAATATGGAAGTACAAAAGCCGTAGCAGTGAAAGAAGGGTGTGGGTGTGCATGGGAGGTTATTCAAAATCACAAATTTTTACCGTCATCTGAGAGATAGAAAAGGGAAGAAAGTAGAAAAATCTGAAGTGTCACACACACACACACACACACACACACACACACTCTGTTATTCAGGCTGAAGAGAATTGATGTCATCATAGCTCACCGCAACTTTGAACTCCTGGGCTCAAGCAATCCTCCCACTTCAGCTTCCCTAGTAGCTGGGACTATAGGCCCACACCATAACACCTATTTAAGTTTAAAAAATTTTTACATAGATGAGGTCTTTCTATGTTGCCCAGGCTGACATTTTAAAAATTATGTTCAGTAGTATAAAACCTTTGAGCTATACTCAATATGCATACAAGAGTAAAAGTCAATTAGTATATTGCCTATTAGTAAGTTTTATTTTCTCCTGTTTAGTACATGAAATCAGTATAAATAAAAGTTCTAATATTTTTATACCCGATTAGATCATCTTACTTCCTTCCTGGGGAGCACACCTCTTTCTTTATAAACCACTAATCTGGAAGAGTCTATGGAAGAAATGAGAAGGTAGCAGCTGAACCACACTGAGAAGGCCGTCCCCACATGGCCAAGGGACAGATCATCCCAACCCTAAAATACTCTAAGCCTCGAGGGCTTCTGGAAATGAAAGAACTGAACCCAAATATTGTGACATGTTACTCTCTCAGGCCCAAAGGCCAATCGCTAATTGCCTAAAATCTGTCCAGTCTCGCGAGTCTTATTCTTCTCCTTGTGTGAAAACTTGGTTCTTTTCACCCTAGTTTTGAGCACTGCACCTATAACATATCCCATCATGAATACTTCAGTGGTTTTTCTTGACACCAAGTGTCGCTAGTATCAAAGTAGGAACGAGGCTGGGCGCGGTAGCTCACACCTGCAATCCCAGGGCTTGGGAGGCCAAGGTGGGAAGGTGGCTTGAGGCCAGGAGTTTGAGACCAGCTTGGGCAACACAGCAAGACCCTATCTCGACAAAAATAAAAATAAAAAATTAGCCAGGCATCATGGTTCATGCCTGAAGCCACAACTACTCCAGAGGCTGAGCCAGTAGGATTTTTCTGAGCACAGGAGTTTGAGGCTGCAGTGAGCTATGATTATACCATTGCACTCCAGCCTGGATGACAGAGTGAGATTTTGTCTCTTAAAACAAAAGGCCTGGAAAGAGCCAGAGCCCAAGCACCCATCCCTTCTCTGAACACAGGTGTGATTTCTCTGACAGTGGGATTCACAGAATTTACTCCAAGGCATCCCAAGTGTGCCTGAGAACAATGCATCTCTTATCAGTCGACTTGCTTGTTAAAATCACGGATTCTTGTGGTCCATGCCCAGGCTGATGAATCTCTGGGCTGTAGGTGGGCCCCACAAATTTGTGATCCTAACAGGATCTCAAAATGATCAGTTCTTATTTACAATAAAGGTGCTTCAATGACTGATCTAAACTCTACTATACTTGTAAGTCAATAAGTTATAGAAAATGTAACTTATCTCCTGAGCTTGAATGGCCTTTGTTTGAACTCACAGGCTTGGTAAAAAGGCTATCTGAGATCCAGTTGTTGAAAAAATGAGCCAATTCACATCCAGAACCAAAAAGAAAAAAACTACATCTGGAAATTTTTCCCAAGAGATCATTAAAAATGAGAGGATACATCTAGGAGAGAAATTAAAAATGATAAAACAATAACAAAAACAATAATAGTTGAAATTCATCTGTATGTTTAGCAACAGAGAAATATTTAGGCTGGGCATGATGGCTCATGCCTGTAATTCCAACAAATTTAGAAGCCAAGGTGGGAAGATCACTTGAGGCAAAGAGTTCGAGAATAGCCTGGGCAACATAGCAAAATTCCATCTCTATTTAAATAAGTAAAAGAAAAAAAAAAAGAAATATTTAAATAAGTGTGTAAACTGACAAACAAAAATTATGTAGATGTGGTGTACAGCATGATATTATGATATTATACGTATACTGATACGGATAATGGAAGAGTCCAGCTCACCAGTTGCAAAAAATGCACCATGATATTATACGTATCCTTAGTGGCATGGCTAAATGGAGCTAACTAACATTCATCACCTCACATATTTATCATTTTGGGGTTAAAATCTATTCACTTAGCAATTTTCACAAATATAATACATTTATATTCATTATAGTCACCATGTTGTACAATAGTTAAGTAAATTTCTGTATTGGTGTATAACAGAACATGATGCCATCAAAAATTATAAATATTAGGACTTGATGAAGCCCGGAGAAATGTTGTGTTTTAGTGAAAGCAGGTGAGCCATAGCATTGAGATCAGAGGTTAATTATTTGTGTCGCACTGATGGGTTCCCCAATTCTGTATCTGTTCTCCACAGGCTGAGTAACTTTGGTCAAGAAACAACCCTTCTAAGGCACAGATTCCTCTATGCAGAAAATAATAATAGAAACTCAGATCCACTAAATCCAGTCAATCTAGAAAAATGGTAAAAGTTCACCCCTGTTTCGTCCTGATGACTACCATCATGGAGGCAAGGTGGGTATAGGGAGTTGAGAGAGGAGGAACTTTAAAAATAAAACCTGAAATATGAAAATGGTTGTTATTGGTCTTGTCACATTTTATTTTTATCATATTTCATTCTGATAGAATATAGTAGTGGGTGATTTAATTTTTTTCCTTCGGTTTTGTTTGTTTTTTTAAAGGTTTCTTTATTTGTCATTGCTTTGAAAGAGACTTTCCAGACCAGAAATCAATATAGTTCATGTACTAAACATAAAAATTAGCCGGGCATGGCTGCATGTGACTGTAGTCCCAGTGCTTTGGAAAGCCAAGGCAAGAAGATCACTTGAGGCCAGGAGTTTGAGACCAGCCTAGGCAACATAGCAAGATTATGTCTCTACAAAAACAAAACAAAACAAAACAAAACCAGGCATGGTGATGCACACCTGTAGTCCCAGCTTCTAAGAAGGTTGAAGGGGGAGAATTGTTTGAGCCTGGGATTTCAAGGCTTCAGTGAGCTATGATAATGCCACGCCATTACACTCTAGCCTGGTTAACAGAGCCAGACCCTGTTTGTACAAAAAAAAAAAAAAAGAATTGTTTTAATGTTGTATAAAGGGCCCATAAATAACCTTGTCATTTCCAGTCAAGTGATATTTGCCTTGCATGAGTGGTCCAGTCCTGATCCTTCCAGCTATGTCTAAAGGTCAGAAGTTGGAGACAGGATCATATGATGGGTAATAGGATAAGGCAGGGGGTGGGATGGATGTATCTCATTCAGCTCTCAACTGAGTCTGCTTTGGAAGTACTGGTGAAGCTGGTCGGTTCAAGAGGAATTACTGAATGAAGTGTGTGAGTCAAACACTCGTCTCCTTGATCCTAGTTCTCATCACTTCAACTCCTACAAATGTTCTGTCAATTGGAATATGTGTAGTTACGGATTTAGCTATTTTTGAAATTCTGCCCCTGTAGGCTGTTTGTGAATACAAATAGCTGATAAGGGGGTTACGATGATTTTTATCATCTCTACACTGAGTACCAGATAAGGAAGTGGGAATCATCTTCTAACTCACAAATGGCTAATGGCACCAAAACCCCCACATTGTATAGGTACACCCATAGGGACAGAGGGCAGATAAGTTGTTGCTAGGGTCTGGGGGAAAAGGTAGGACTAATTAATAGTCATCCTGTCCCCTTGAGTCATCTGTCAGTTAAATATGGCGTGGGTCTGTGGCAGCCCTAACGACAGACCTCACCACAGCGGGGCTTGTGGAGTAGCCAGGATTTCCATCTGCCACACCGGCGAAAACGTCGATAGCGGGCAAAGAGCCCCGGCTCTGGCTCAGTGAGAAGTGTCTCGTCCGAACAAATGCACTGGTGTGAATGACGATGAACGGCACAGACATGTATATTTTAGTTCACCATTACCAGTTACAGTGATACCATCAATTTACCATTATGGAACCCATAATTCAGTTGAACCCCTCAGTGATACTTTTCAACCTTGTGGCACTTTTGTACAGAGTAAAATTTAAAGCAGACCAAAGGCAAAACTGTAGAAAGAGTAAAAGGTCAGTGGTTGCCAGGGGTCCAGGAAGTAGCAAGGGGAAGAATAGATGGAACATAAGGGATCTCGAGGGCCGTGAAGCTATTCTGTGTGCTACTGCAACGGCAGATGCAAATCCCTCTCTATTTGTCAAAACCCGTAGAACTGAGCAACCTGAAGAGCCAGCCCTCACGTGAACTGTGGGCTTTGTCAATATCGGCTCACTAGTTGTAACAAATGTACCATACTCATGGAAAGTGTTAAAGACAGGGGAAACATGGTGTGTATAGGGGAAAATAGATATATGGGTATACGCGAACTCTACTTTCTGCTCAAGTTTTCGGTAAACTTAAAATTGCTCAGAACAATAAAAAATAATTAATTTTTTTTTTGAGTTGGAGTCTCACTCTGTCGCCCAGGCTGGAGTGCAGTGGCCGCTCCCGGCCACTGCAGCCTCAACCTGCTGGGCTCCGGCGATCCTTCCGCCTCAGCCTTCCGAGTAGCCGGAATTACAGGCACATGCTACCATGCCCGGCTGATTTTTTTTTTTATTTATTGTAGAGATGAGGTCTCGCCAAGTTGCCCAGGTGGGTCTCGAACCTGCGGTCTCAGGCAATCCGCTCACCTCAGCCTCCCAAAGCGCGGGATTACAGGCTGAACCACCAAGCCTGGCAAAAATAATTAATTTTAAACAATAATAAAACTTAAGATGAAATAAATGAATTTGTTGTTATTATTTTTAATTATTGGTCTACAAATTTAAGTTGGAAATTGCCCTGCATGTACAACCCCCAACTCCTTCAATTATAAGCATCATGAAACAAATTTTTAAATGACTGAAAAAATGCAGGGAGTCATTATCTTTTTAGTGAGAAAAAAAAAGAAAGAAAGAAAGCATATGCTACTGCCTGCACTTGGAGACTCTGCATATATTCATCCTGGTGATGGAGTAATTCTTCTGGATAGTTCACATATTGGAGCACATGCCCATCTGCTTGAAATGTTCTGCTTTTGCCTACAAATCACAATTTCCATGCTTATCACCATCACACAGAAATTAACATATCAGATGCTCAGAAGTTTGAGGCCAATGTCAAAAATGAACCGACATCCTCAAAGGGGATATCTCTTGGCAAATTTATTATTTGGGGTATTGTGAATGCTGACATTTCTAAATATCATCCACTTTTTTTTTTCACATTAAAGTCTCCACGAACTTTTTAAAAAGTGTGCTTACCAAAAAAAAAAGTCCTTAAATCTCTATTTTTTTTTTTTTTGAGTTGGAGTCTCACTCCGTTGCCCAGACTGGAGTGCAGTAGCACGCTCCCGGCCACCTCAGCCTCGACCTGCTGGGCTCTGGCGATCCTTCCGCCTCAGCCTTCCAAGTAACTGGAACTACAGGCACACACTACCACGCCCGGCTAATTTTTGATTTATTGTAGAGATGAGGTTTCACCAAGTTGCCCGGGCGGGTCTCGAACCTGCGGGCTCAGGCAATCCACTCACCTCTGGCCTCCCAAAGCGCTGGGATTACAGGTTGAGCCACCGAGCCCGGCCTGTCCTTAAATTTCAAAAGTGAGTGCTGACTGGTGTTTCCTATATTTTTAGAAAATATCTTATTTTTATATTTTTCCAAAGAAGATAAAATATTATTTAAATAACAAAAAGTATTCATCTGAAATGACTGGACACCCTAATCCGGTCTTATTTATTTCAGCACATCAGTCAAATGTGGGTTTTTTTGCTATATCCTTTACACTAAATTTCCACTTTTCTAATTTAAAGCAAGCATACTACTCCAGACATGTTGAAGAATTCAACAGAGATTAATTTAGTTTTGTGAGTGACATAAATTCCTGCCTAACTACATTCCAAAATACTCAGTCATTGGTAACAGGAAAGCATCTACTTTCTAAAAGCATACAAGATAAAGTGATCACTCTGGTTTCTCTTGAGATCATATAAAACTTTTGTCCTTTACAAATTTAAGTGATCTATTGTTTCCATTGGCAAATTATGGTCCTTTTAAAACCACTTAATCCCCACTGGCACTATTAAACCATATTTGTGACCCATTGGGATAGTATCAAAGATAAAACTCCCTAGATTCAAAATAACAGCCATTTGGTAGCCCACACCTAGGAAATTAGTAGTTTATTTGAAACCATTATTTTGAAACAGGCAAAAAGTATAAAACATGCTTGCCTTTTCTTTCTTCTGAGATATTCCTCTGATATCATGACTTTACGTTTGAAGGTGGCTTAAGAAAGTTCGGTTTAAAAAAAAAACGATCTGTGGCAAAGTTGTCTTCAAGTCTCTCATCTAATTCATCTAATTTGTCTTTCTTTCTTTGTGTTATTTTATTTTGTAGAAACAGGGTCTTGCTATGTTGCCCAGGCTGGTTTTGAACTCCTGGCCTCAAGTCATTATCTTACCTGAGCCTCTCAAAGTGTTGGGATTACTGGTGTGTGTCACTGAGCCTGGCCTCATATCATGTTTCATAGTTTTAAAAAAAATCTCAATTCAAAAGTAATGGCTAACTTCATCGAAACTTAAAACATTGTGCTTTGAAGGACATCTCTAAGAAAGAAAAAAGACAACACACAAGATGGAAGAAAGTATTTGCAAATCATACATCTTATGAAGGACTTGTATCTGAAATATATAAAGAATGCTTATAACTCAACAATAAAAACATTTTTAAATCTGATTTTAAAATGAGCCAAGGTTTTGAAATAAATTTTTCCAATAAAGATATACAAGCGACCAATAGACACATGAAAAGATTCCCAACATTATTAGTCATCAGAGAAATGCAAATAAAAAGCATCAGATTTCATCTCACACCCACTAAAATGGCTATAATCAAAGAGTCAGATGTTCACAAGTGCTGGTGAGAATGTAGAGAAATCAGAACCCTAACACAGAGTTGGTGGGAATGTAAAATGGTGTAGCCCCTGTGAAAAACAGCCTGGTGATTCCTTAAAAAATTAAAAGGGGTCCCTAATACTGATTAACAAAGTAAAGCGGTCCTGAGACTAAAAATTGAGACCTACTACTTTATAAGTATATTTTTCTAATGTATAACTTGAACATACTGAATTCTTTTGAATTTCATTGTTATAATTCACCTGAAAAGGGAGATCTCCTCTCTCTGCAGAGAATTTGATTTTTGTCTTTAGTCTCTCTTCAGCAAATCGGCAAGAAACTGAGCTTTCCCTAACGGTGACTGGATTATAAGAGATGGGAATAAAATTTAGCTGGTGACAGCGTGAAACAGACATGTTAAATAAACTCCTTTGTGAACATGGAGTGATATGTACTCGCGAGCAAATGTAAGTGCTTTCCTTTCTCCTATTCTATGCTCCAAAATCAAGTCTGAGATTTAAACAGGCTCTAACTATATGCAATGCTGTATACTAATGGTACAAGGTCTGGTGGTCTGTTTTCATAATTAAGGTTTTATGGTAACACGGGTGTTCCCATTCATTTAAGTATTGTCTATGGCTGCTTTCTGCTGCATTGACAGAGTTGAGTTGTTGCTACAGAGACTGGATGACCTACAAAGCTAAAAAAAAAAAAATACTTAATACGTGACCCTTTACAGAAAAAGTTTGCCAAACCCTGCTAACTTTTATGAATTGGACCCAGACTTTGCAGACATTGCAAGACTGTGCTGACAAAGGAGGGAAAAGCAAAGTAGAAATGGGCAGACGTGGGTCCAGGGACACATGCAATTTGGGGATGAGGCTGCTGGCCATTCCAGGTCTAGTTTTGCTGTCACAGAATACTCTCTGTTGCATCGGGCTGAAAGACCAAATATACAAATGGACAATGACAAGGCCACATATCAAATGGAACTCTGACCCAAACATCTGCATCGATCAGCCCAGGAAATCAATTCATTGCCTATAGTAACCAGTCCAGAAAGCTAGTCTCCTATCTCCAAAGCAGACTCGTAGTAAGTCAGACCTCTATCTCTATTAATAGTCCAGAAAACCAAACATTAACTCCTAAAACTATTGATCTCAACTTGTTTAATAACTAACAGCTTTCCTAATTTTTGTCTCCATTTCCAACTTAGGACCAACCAGAGATGGCCAAATATGCATTCATAATCAACAACATAGAATGGCCTGCTTCTAGTGAGCCATGTACAGTTTCTTGTGCCAACCGCCTCCAACCACATCATATCTGAAGCCTTTCCTTTTCTCCACTATAAAGCTTTCCCATTTCCCCACCTGCAGACTTCAGACTAAAAAGTCCCTTTGAGTTTCTGCCAAATGCATTTTAGTAAATGGATAGATAAGTGAATGAATGGATAAATGGATGGATGGATGGATGGATGGATGGATGGATGAATAATGGATGGGTGGATGGATATATAATAGATGGAGGATGAAAGGATGAATGGATAGACGAATGGATGAGTGGAAGGGTGGTAAATGGATAGATCATGAATGGATGATGAATAAGTGCATGGATGGATGGATAGATGGATGATTGGACAGACAGATTTATAACAGACCAATGATGGATGGATGCATAGATAATGGATGAATGGATGGATAGAGGGATGCATAAATGATTATGGTAGCTGAACTCTTTGCTATGGAAGCCTCCGAAGAGACAGCCTTCACTTATTCTCCTTTTGTCGGACTTTGTTTATTTCCACAAAACAAAGCAGCAAGAGCTGGCAATTGGTGCAAAATTCACCATTAGGTCAGCAGGTGAGTCTTGGACTACAATGACATGGCGATAGAGGACCATACTAGAGGAGCTAGGTCACGTGCACCGAGAGAGTGTCAAGGTCCACATAAGACACCTCCTTCCTGGCATGTAATTGGTCCATGTGGTGAAAGTAAGGTGAAGTTAGGGAAAGACCACAGAGGTACTTGGGGATGAGAAATTTCTGGGTCATCAGATAACAACTTGTCCTGAGTCTACACCCTCATTCTTCCTCCTAGTGTAGACATATTTATCTTTGGCTCAGGCTCAATCTGGGCTGAACGCAGAGGCAGAAGAGCTGCAATGTCTGTGCTGGAAGGGATTGTGAAAGGCAGCAAAAGGCACACAAAACAAGCTAAAAGAAGGGAAACCAGCTGAGCTCGGTGGCTCAGCCTGTAATCCCGCGCCTTTGGGAGGCCGAGGTGAGTGGATTGCCTAAGCCTGCGAGTTCGAGACCCGCCTGGGCAACTTGGCGAGACCTCATCTCTACAATAAATCAAAAAATTAGCCGGGTGTGGTAGCGCGCGCCTGTAGTTCCAGCTACTTGGAGGGCTGAGGCGGAATGATCGCCGGAGCCCAGCAGGTTGAGGCTGCGGTGGCCAGGAGAGGCCACTGCACTCCATTCTGGGCGACAGAGTGAGACTTCAACTCAAAAAAAAAGAAGGGAAACCTTCAGGTTGATTCAACCACAGAGAAGTGAGAGAGAAGACTAGCTTAAAAATAGAAATGCTTATAAAATAGTTCTTTTTTTTTTTAAGGAACTAACGTCTTTTGAAAGAAACTGAGAAACTGGGAAAACAGACTAGCGCTTAATTAAAAATAGGAGATTTGGTTGTTTATAACCCCAAGTAAACTACCTATGTTAGGTGTTGCAATTTCTCAAACACAGCAAGGTACCAAGCAGCTCACACTTGATCTGAGTCACAGAGTGCTCGGTCCACTTTTGGAAAACTGCATTTTGTATAATTTTAACATTTTCACGATCCTTCATACTCAGCTGCAAATAGAGGGATACTTCTTAAAAAATACCTTCTTTTAACACTTATGAAAATGGTGCCTAATTCTGAAACACCCAGCCTAACAGCATTGGCTTATATTAAACATATTTCATAAAATCTATACTTATTAATATTATGATTCGATTGCTATTGATTCTTTACTACTTAGTACCAAGCAAAAGAAAATGTACCATAGTTTATTATTATTATTGGGTACCGTACAAAACATAACAAAATTTGATACTGTTGTTATTGTAAAGTAGTGCTTATCATTGCTTAGTTACTAAATGCCAAACATTTTGATAAACTTTTACATAAAATATCCTGCCTTGATTTCACAGAAATGCAGAATTGGGCTCTAACCCCAGGTCAGTTGGATTTTCAGGCTAGTTTTTCTAACACTGACAATCTAATGAATACATACGCATAAAAATAGAAAAAAAGAACATGCTGCTTTTACAACCTCAACTACCTTTGAAGAAGAGAGAGTCTACTTGAATAGAAATGTTAATGTTCTTCCAGGAGCCCCAGTGTGCTTTGGGGAGCAAAAGCTGGGGAGAGCTGGGTGGATTTTCAGAATTAATGAAGAAGGAGTGAGTAGGAAACTCCAGAGAGCCAAAGGACAGAAACAGAAGGGTGCACTGTACACTTGACCCCTGCTCTCTCCCTCACCCCTATATTTTGCTGTGTCTGTTATACTAGTCTAGGAAGGCCTCATGGGTGTGGCTTGTTTACTTAGAAAGTCACAGAAGAGGTCAGCTTTCATTACAAATTCTGGTGTGTAGAAACAGAAAATTCTTGTAGAAGCAGAATAACAGAGGGCAAGGCATCTGTAAGAAGGCAATCTTCTAAATGTAAAACCTCAAACTATGAGAACCTTAGAAAATGCAGGAGACACCTTTATGGAAATTGAAACGGGCAACCAATTCCTGATCAAAACCCCAAGTGCCCATCCATAAGAGATAAGATAGACAAGTGGGACCTCATCAAACTGACAAGTTTCTGCAATGTCAAAGAAACCATCAAGAGAGCGGGGAGACAGTCCACAGAATGGGAAAAAATATTTGCCAACTGTGTATCTGACAAGGGCCTAAATTCAGGATCTACAAGCAACACAAACATGCCGAAAAGAAACAAACAAACAGCTGCATTACACAGTGGGCAAAAGATATGAATAGACACTTCTCAAAAGAAGACATATGAGCAGCCAACAGATACATGTAGAAAGGCTCAGCCTCACTGGTCATCAAAGAAATGCAGATTAAAACCATACTGAGATACCACCTAACTCCAGTCAGGACAGTCATCATCAATAACCCAAAAAACAACAGATGCTGGAGAGGGCAGTGAAAAGGGAACACTTCTACACTGTTGATGGGAGTGTAAACTAGTACAACCTCTGTGGAAAACAGTGTGGCGATTCCTAAAAGATCTAAAATTCGACTTCCCATACGACCCCAGTGAATGGGAATATACCCAGAGGAACTCAAATCACTCTATGAAAAAAATACCTGCAGACGCATGTTTATTGCAGCATTCTTCACAATAGCTAAAACATGGAACCAAACATGCTTCCCATCGAAAGAGGACTGGATAAAAAGAATGTGGTACATAATACAAGATGGAACATTACACAGCTATAAAGAAGGACAAAATTACGAACTTCGCAGCAACTTGGATGGACTTAGAGTCTATAATACTGAGTGATCTATCACAGAAACAAAGAACCAAGTACCACATGTTCTCCCTCACAAGTGCACCTTGAACAATTACGTAATACTGTATGAAAGGGATTGGCAGTAGTGGGAAACTGCCAGGGGAGGACGGGTACGGGAGTTGCAGTAGTGGGAAATTACTGGGGGGGGCACATCTCATCAACAAGGTTACCTGCATAATGAACATTTGTATATCTAACCCTGAATTGTACCCCACATCTTTAAAATTTAAAATTTAAAAAAAATGGAAAAAAAGCAGTCTTCTTCCCTGCCCCTGGGAAATTCACAGAAATTAGGAAACAGTCAAATTTCCATGAGGAGTAAAAATAGAGGCTTGAGACAATGTTTACCTCCACCTCAGGGAGCCAGGGGCCTCAGCTGACATAACCACACAGATGTTTCTGTATGAAAATACACATACACACACACACACACACACACACACAATTTATAGTCTCCAACATCATGGTTTAGGCACAAGGGAATTTGCCAGTGATAAAATATCAGTGTCGGGGCTAGACTGAGAGCCTTTAGAATTGTCACACCTTTTTGTTTTGTTTTGTTTTCTAGGAGGCCATTCATCTTCCATCTATGTACTCATATATCCATCCATACCTCTATTCATACATCTTCCATCATCCATCCATCTCACCACCCATCTATCCATTCATCTATGATCCATCTATATATCCATCCATCAATCCATCCGTTCATTATATATTCAACCATGCAACCATCTGTTAATTCATCGATTATCTACCATCCAAACATCCACCCATGCATAATCCATCCATTATCTATCCACTTATCCATCATCCATCCATTCATTCATCCACCCATGTATTCATCCATTATCTATCTATCATCATCTTGTTCTCAGTATGCTTTTGAATAGAAAATTCTTGATTATCTGAACAGAAATCAGTCCTCTCCTTGACCAAGCTGAGCCAAGCTGAAATTCTAACATGGAACAGGCTCATGGGCATGAGATCACTTTGGGGCTCACCTACTTATGGACAGAGGCAACATCCTGCCTGGGGGAAGTATGCTAGTTTCCTAAAAAATAAAAAGTAGAATTACCATACAATGCAGCAATTCCACTTCTGGGGACATAACCCCCAAAATTAAAAGCAGTATCTCAACGAGATATTTGTACACCCAGGTTCATAGCAGCTTTTTTTGCAATAGTTGAAAGATAGCTATCAAAATGTCCATATATGAGTGAACAGATGAACAAAATGTTAGAAACAGGATGGCTTCTAACCAAGCAAGGGGGACAAACAGAGCAATAGCAAAAGATGCCAACCTACATGTGCCACCAAACCAGATTCTTGATGCTTTATCTGGCTCAGAACACAGTGGATCTTAGAGACTGGGTGGAGAGTCAGGGGTCAACTTTGTATGGAGGAAGACCTCAGGACAGGGAACCAGAAGGTTGTTATGCTAATCGTCAGTCTCTTATGTTTCCCCTTTCCCGGTGGTTTTGAATGCCTCCAAATCCATGATCCAAAAGTGGAACGATCCTTGAATATCCATCCAGGGTGCTGGCAGTATGAAAATCTGCCCTCCCAGTTAGGAAGAAGGAATTCAGATTTGGCCTCATCAAATACATAAAAATTATATAGATGATAGATAGATGATAGGTAGGAAGATAGATAGATAAAGATATAGATAGGTAGAGATAGAAAGATTAGATAGATGATATAGATGATAGATAGATGATATAGAAATATAGATAGAAGATAGATATAGTAGATAGATAGATAATAAAGAATGAAAAGATAGATGATGGGTGATGGATGGATGAATGGATGTTTGAATGAATGGGTGAGTGGATGGGAGAGCTTCATTTCTGAATAACAAACAAGAAACATAACAAAATGCCAAATGTCCAGCAAGGGAAAGTCAAAACTGCAGAGTGGACTCACCAGTACCTTAAATAGCTGGCCCCAGGGAAAGCAGAGCTAACATCGCACAGGCTTGTTTCAAGTTCCACATCAGACTCTCTTCCCACTTAGCAGCATGTAACCTAGAAGCTGAGATGATTCCACGCTGTTTGTCTCTTAGCTGCACAAGCCCAGACTGGCTGAGTTCCTAACTGAAGAAGGAAGCATTTGTCTCCAAAACCGGCATTTGCTACAAATTCATCGCCAAAATAGGTAACTCTTTCGGATAACGGGCTTAGAGGAAATAGTGAGGAAGGGTCCCTATGGCTGGACCCATATTCTCCAAACAGTTCTGCCACCTGGGAACGGGCCTGTGTGTTCTGCAGGTGCCTGGGATGTTTCCTGGATGAGGAGCGCCTGGAGGACAAGTCTGCATCTTGCACTATTGCAACCTGCCCTTCTCATATGAAGGACAAAAATGGAAGCAATTACAGGACCACGAGTCCTTGAATGGCAAAATGGGTTGACGCCATTCAATTGGACTTTAATCCTCAAGTCACCCAAAAGAAAGTAGATGTCTGCAGCTGAGATGAATCTCTCATAGATCTGGCCACATTCAATATGTCCAACACAGAAGTAAGACTATATTGCTAAGGCTGTTTCATTGTTGTACTTCTTACCTTTAAGTCGTTCATCCCCCTCCACCACCACCACTAAGATATATTAAAAATGAACTGTCTGGGCGGTGGCTCACACTTGTAATCCTAGAAGTTTGGGAGGCCAAGGTAGAAGGATCACTGGAGCCCAGGAGTTTGAGACTTCAGTGAGCAATGATCGTGCCATTGCACCAAAGCCTGAGTGACAGAGTAAGATGCCATCTCTTAAAAAATGAAAAAAAATGTATAGTATGTATATCTTCCTCTGTTTTTCTCATTGTTTCCCTAAAACCCCTGGACAAATACCCCAGTGGATTTAGCTCAAAGGCAGGGACTAAAAGCACACAGTTCTTCCTTATGATCTTAGCATACTTGTCTTTGGGGGGAAAAAAAAACAAAAAACAAGGTGAAACACTTTAAAATTACTGAGCACCAAAAAAGCATGCTCATCATGAATCAGCACATATCATAAATCATGCCTATCGTGTATTTGCACACCAAGACATTTATCGTTTGGCAACAAAATGAGAAGAAGATAAGTGCATTATTATTTATATAATCATCATAATTTTCCCCATAGGGTCTATTGTTAATATTATTGAGAGTCCTATAGTAAATAACTGAGTTTGTCCTTCAAATGAAAGAAGGGGGAGAGGGAGGATGGGTGAAAGGGAGGGAGGGAAACTACCCTTTATTAAGGAACTTGTCTAATCAGGCAATAAGTGAGCCTTCCCCAAATGAGATCTGTGCTTGTTTTTGGTTGCTTATGGGACCCAAACGAAACAAATGTATTATTTCACCGTTTTGGGGGTCAGGAGTGCAACATGAGTTTCATGGAGACAAACTCAAGGTGCCGCAGGGCTGGCTCCTTCTGGAGGCTCCGGGGAGGTTCTGTTTCTTCCTCTTTTCCAGCCTCCAGAATCCCAGGCTCAGGGCCCTGCATCACTCTGCCCTCTGTTTCAACCCTTACATTTCTCCCACTGACTCTGACCTTCTGCTTCCCTCTTATAAAATCCCTTGTGACGACCTTGGACCCACCTAGATAACCCAGGATCATCCCCCCATCTCAAGATCCTTACCTTCACCATATCTGCAAAGTCCTTTGGGCCATTCGAGCTCACGTGCTCACATGGTGGACATCTTGGGGTCATTATTCTACCACCCACACCAAACTTCAGCGTGGAAGACCTCCCTCTAAGGGGTAATGCAACTAGCCTCTGGTTAAGGACCACAAAGTGTCCCCACTGGTTTCGTCCTGCATCATCAACTTCCCATGAAGAGCTGCTTTTTATCAGCAATGACTGCACCCACGTCTGACTTGTTGCCTTTGAACTCTCCGCCAGACAATTCCAAGCCCTCAAGAATTTTTGCCCCCTTTTACTCAAACTTGTCTATTATATTTGACAATATAGAAAGGAAATCAGTTGACTTGTGTTGTTTAATCATTTAATCCATGTTCAAGTTGTTGAAATACCTTTTTCATTTGTTTTTGTTTTTTTGTTGTTTTGTTTTAGTTGAAAGCTCACTCATTTGCCCAGGCTGGAGTGCAGTGGCACATTTATGGCTCACTGCAGCCTCAACCTCCTGGACTCAAGCGATCCTTCTACCTCAGCCTCCTGAGTAGCTGGGACTACAGGCGTGCACCACCTTGCCTGCCTAATTTTTTATTTTTTGTAGAGATGAGGTCTTGCTATGTTTTCCAGGTCACCTTGGCCTCTGTGTCTAGTCTTAATTATATACATATATATATATATATATATACATAGAGAGAGAGAGAGAGAGAGAGAGAGAGAGGGTTTTGTTGTCATGCAGATTGCAGTGCAGTGGTGTGATTGTAGCTTACTGCAGCCTCAAACTTCTGGGCACAAGTGATCCTCCTGCTTCAGTCCCCAGGTAGTTGGGACTACAGCATGATACCAGACCTGTTAATTTTTAAAAACATTTTGAGAGACGGGGTCTCATTATGTTGACCAGGGTAGCAATCCTCCCGCTTCAGTCTTCCAAAGTGTTGGGATTTCAGGCATGAGCCACTGCACCTGGCTGATGAGATATATTTCAAATATCCACTTACACATGAAATAAAATCAGAATCTAAATTTTAGAATTAAAGTTGCCATACAGTAAAACACTAGTCCCAAACAAACCTCAGCCCCCCTAAGTTAGTCATTGAGTTGCAACGTCCTTCTAATTTCCGAAGAGAAAAATGTCATTCGTGTTTTGGTCTCTTTCCTTTGTCCTCTAATACACACGCATTTCACAAACTGGGGGGAGGATGTCTTTTGTGGAAGTTCATGCCATTTTTCTTTTACGACTTTGCACTTCCCCATTTTTCTCCTGAGAATCTTGTTAGTTCATTCATATATAATGAGTTCTCCTCACATATCCTCTGAGTTTGGTGTCTCTCTCCAGTGTCCTCCCTCCAGAAGCAGCATTGACTACTCTTCCCTTTGTTCTTCATCACACCTTTCTAGCCGTGGCTTTTACTCTGGGCTGTTGTTATGAACTGGCTTGTCCTTGGCTGAACGTTTTCACCCCACAGCTCATGCCTGGCTTCCACTTGGAAATATTCTTCCCTATCTGCTTCATATAAGATCCTGCTGTCCTCTGGAACTCCTGCCATACAGAGATCAGCACCTCTGTATTGGTCCTCGATGTCTCCATTTTTGTTAAGCACTTAGACTCTTTTTATGTGGAAAATGCTGAGAAGACTCTGGACTTGATCTACAAACCCCCAAGTTCACATCGCATGATTCTGACCTCTTCCTCAGGGATTTGTCATCTTTCTGGTTCACCAAGAACTCTTCTTTAATTTTAAATTTAGTTTTTATTATTGCCAAAGTGATAAGTATATAAAACTCAAAATATAAAACAGTACCTCAAGTTTATGTCTTATCCTGTAGGTTCATTTTGTTGTTGTTGTTGCTCTGGGATTTACTTTACTTTTTGAAATAGCATATTTGCTCAGAAATCTTGTGTGTTCCTTAGCTTTAGATGGTATCTATTGACTTCCTGTCTGGAGGATGATGGCTGGTGGTTTCTTGTCCAATGCCTGTTTTTTTCCATTGCGTTCTTATATGGACACACATACACACTTCCTTTCTATTCATCTTTCTGTTACAACTACATCATAATGTTTACTAAATAAATACACAGGGTTATATTATGTGAATCCTGTAAGTACTAAAATGTGTTTAACCACCTTCCTTGTAAAACTTCTTGCATTTCCTGGACTTGCCTCCTTTCTGTTACTTGCTTTTGAAAATTATTTTCACCGATTCATTATAATACCATGAATTCTTTCTATTTTTTCAACTTAAGTTTTCATCTGTATGTTTCACTGGAGTGCTGTGACAACAAAATGACATCTGTGTACCAAAGCATATATACATCAACAGGAAGATGTAACTTTTCATTACATCACTGCTAGAATATTCAGCTTTGTGTAGGAGACACAGGCATGTAAGATGGCCACACCGAATAATTTTCTGGTTTTTTCCTTAATCTTAATTTTATACCAACCTCACTGTTAGTAGAACTGCAAATTATGTGGATGATGGGATGTGTGGGGGCGATCATTCAGCTGTGTTCTACTGTAATAACTTCTAGGGTAATCTCACATGCCAATAAAGAACTGTCACTATAATTAAGGGCTAGTTACTGCTGTTAGCTGCACAATGATAAAGTTCTTTTGAAAATAGGGGTTAGCCCACTCATATGTGAAAAACGCCCTTTCCACTTATACACAACAAAAAATTGTTCAGAGAGTTACTTTTGGCCTTGCTGCATCAAAAAGTCAACTGGGCAAAAATCTACGTGTGAAACCTAAAATTATAATTTTAAGTCTATTAAAAACAAAATGTCCTGCACTATTATTATCAATTATGCAGACGCTTTAAAACTGTTGTAAGACCATGTAGTATATATTAGCTTTTATATGCTCAACTAACAGCAAACTTGAATAGATTCACAGGTATCTGTCTTATTTACACCTTTATCCTTTCTAAATGCAATCAATCACACAGAGTAGTCACAGCCTCCTGGAGCACTATGACCTCCTGCTCCAATTTGGACTTATTGCTTTCTAAGACATCACCACAGCTGTGGTCCCAGGACTTCCCGTTTCCCAGTTGCCTGGGTTTGTGTCCTAGCTTGGTCCTCACAATACCTCGAGCAGGCAATTCCACCTCTCTGCAGCAGTTTCCTTGGTTGGCTGGAAAATAGGAATAATAACAGCCATGTGCATTAAATGCGATAATGGGTGTAAAATATTAAGAATAGTTCTCTACTATGCAAAGGATGTTATTTTTGTCATCACTCTGAAAATTCCCCAAGAATCCCTTTCTTTCTCTCTTCAGTTAGATACTCCAGTTTGCTCAGTTTGCCCTTAGTTTCTTATACCACATTTCCCAAGATATCACAAGCAAGGGTGCATGGGGGTCAGTCACCCTTATCAGGCACTCTGCATCTGCAAGACCTCCAACCTTCAAGTTCAGTCCCTCGTGTGGCACGACTGGGTTGGGTGTGCAATTCTAGACATTTCCCTTCAAAATGGTGATGACATTCACTCTCTTTACTTTGAGCTTCCAATGCTGTTGTGCCTAAGTACTATCCCTTTTAGGTTTCTCAATCCTTTGCATCTCTCTCTCTTTCTCTCTCTCTCTCTCTCCCCCCCTCCATCCTTCCATCTCTCTTTTTCTCATCTCTTTCTCATTCTCTCTTTCCCCCTTTGCAAATCTCTTTCATTCTTTCTTTATCTTTCTCACTCTCTCTTCTCCCTCTGTCATTGTCTCTCTCTCTGTCTCCCTCTTCTTCCCCCATTCTCCCTCTTCCTTCCTCTGTTCATTATCTCCCTCTCCCTCTCTTCATCCTTCATGCATGCTCTAAATGTCCCCCGATACTAGTCACTTCACTCCTAGTCTCCTGGGGATGCAGAAGCTTAGAGATTCTCTTATTCTTGAATAAATTATTCTCATTTCAAACCCTTTACCTCTTCATCCTTCACATAAACTCGGTTTACTTTCTCTAATTTGCTATAAGGCAGGTTGGAGGAGTAGGAGAAATATTCGGGCTTCTACATGCTCATTGACATTGACCTTGAAGGACCGTGTCTGGCCACTTAATGAACGTGTTCTGATTGTTCATGTTGTGAGGCACTGTGTTTGGAGTCAGATATAAAAGTGTGAGTGAAATACTCTGCTTGCCCTTTCCCAGCTAATTTAATTTAATGGGAAATGCAGGTTTATAAACAAAAAAAAAATTGGAATTTGCTGGAAAACAAAACTGATTTTTTTTTTTTGGTAGAGATAGGGTCTCACTGTTTTGCCCAGGCTGATTTCAAACTTCTGGCCTAAATCTCTCTCTCTCTCTCTCTCTCTCTCTCTCTCTCTCTCTCTCTCTCTCTCATCTTTCTCTTTCTTTCTCCCTCCCAAAAACCTATGCGTAGGCTATAATTGAAGAGAAAACAAAGGACAAAGAGATAGGTGAGAACACAAACACAGCAAACAAAAGATACAGGTGACCTTTTGAAAACTTGGAGACAGATATGTGCTCTGGTCTGAATGTCTATGTCCTTCTGAAATTATTGTGTTCAAATCCTCATCCCCAAGGCCTTTGAGAGGTGATAAGGTCATGGGAGTAAAGCCTCATAATAGGATTATTGCCCTGATAAATGGGACCCCAGAGAGCTCTCTCACCCTTTCCACCATGTGGGGGACACAGCAAGAAGACGCTGTCTATGAACCTGGAAGCAAGTCCTCACAAGACACAGAATCTTCTATGCCTTGGTCTTGGACTTTCAGCCTCCAAAACTGTGAGCAATAAATTTCTGTCGTTTATAAGTTGCCTGGGCTAAGGTATTGTTGTTATTGCAGACTGATGGACAAGACAGTAAGCTCACAGTAACTGTCATGGCAGCCAGGAGAGAGATGAGCACAGTGAAACAGCAGTGGTAGGCAAGAGAACTCAACAAGAAACAGGCCTCCAAATTCTTGAAAATCTCAGGAATTAGAGGCAGCAGGTGCCTGTCAGAGTGCAGACACAGGGCTGGGAACAGGCGGTTTGAAGTAAAATCCTTGTCAGGAAAATTTGCCCCTCTCTCCTTGCAGCCAGATACATACTTTCTTGACAACATTGGCAAACTATTGGGAATGTGTTCTTTTCCATCAGTGTTGAACAAGCAGGGATCCAGACCCATGGATGCCAGGAAGAGTTGAAGGCAAAAGTAAGATACTGTGTTTTTAAAAAAGAGATTCACAGAAATCTCAATACTCCTAAATATGTACCCCAAGGAAATAAAAACAGGCACACAAACAAGCACATTCATAGCAGGGACTACACAACACACTAGTGTCCACTACACCAGCGATTCTCCAGCGAAGTGTTTCCACTGACAGAACAAGAAAGTTTTTCTGACTAATTGCATGACAGCACCAGCAATATCTAAGAAAAATAATTCTGGCAGCTGTGGTGGGGGTGTGGTACGCTCAAAAGAGAAACCTACAGGAAGGATGTGGCAAGTCTGTGGTTGTGAGCCGATGCAGTCCTGGTTAGGCGATGGATGACGGAGACAAACAGAGAAAGGTTCAACCATGACGGTTCTGATGAAAGCAAAGTCAAGAGGATGCAGGGAGTGATTCTGCATTTGGAAAAACAAGAGGAAGACAGAGGTGACATCTAAATTCGTGTCTGAAAGGATTGAACAGAAATATGTACTTAATAAAAATAGATATTGAGAAAGAGAATTAGTTGGGTGAGTGTGGTACAGAAATAAATAAACTTTTCATTACTTTGACTCAATAAAATTTATTTCAGACTCAGATTCTACAAAGAAATAAAAGATTAAGAAAGCTTCTCTCATTTCTTACCAAGACCAGAGAGTATTTCATACTTTGGTTATTAGTTGAATTTTAGGTTATTTTAGTAAGTATATGAAAATAATAAAAATGGGCACATAAAATAAAAATAAATTGTTTTCACTCTTAAAAGGACAAGATATTTGAAAATAGTAGTGCATGACATGAAGTCCAGTTGTCTTCTTGCCTAGAAAAGATCAAAGTCAGCACATTTGATGGATGTCCATTTATATACTTGCTTGCTTGGCAAACAAGGGGAGAAAAAAGAAAACAAACAAAATGAATTGAAAACTATTCCATGCTTACAGATCGCAAGAATCGACATTGTTAAGATGTTCGTCCTACTCAAGGCAATCTACAGATTTACCGCAATACCCATGAAGTTACCAACATCATTCTTCTCAGACCTAGAAATGACAATACAGAAATTCATATGGAAACATAAACAGCCACAAATAGCCAAAACAATCCTCAGCAAAATAAACAAAGTAGGAGGTATCATAATTCCAGATTTTAAACTTCATTATAAGGCACAATAATCAAAACAGTCTGGCATATAGACCAATAGAACAGGATAGAAATTCTAGAAGCAAAACTTGAATTTCTCAACCAACTCATCTTCAACATAGTCTCCACTAGCAACCAATGGGGAAAGGAGAACTTATTCATTAAATGGTGCTGGGAAAACTGGCTGACCACATGCAGAAGATTTAAACAGGACCCCTACTTATCATCACACACACAAAATCAACTTTAAATGGATCAAAGACCTAAACATAAAATCTCAAACTATAAGAACCTTAGAAAATGCAGGAGACACCCTTATGGAAATTGGAACTGGCAACCAATTCCTGATCAAAGCCCCACATGTCCATGCCTTAAGAGATAAGATAGAGAAGTGGGACCTTATCAGACTGAAAAGCTTCTGCAAAGCAAAATAAACCATCAAGAGGGCGGGGAGACAGCCCACAGAATGGGAAAAAATATTTGCCAACTATATATCTGACAAAGGCCTAACATCCAGGATCCACAAGGAACTCAAACATGCCAAAAAGAAAAAAACAAACAGCCCTATTAAAAAGTGGGCAAAAGATATACATAGACACTTCTCAAAAGAAGATATACAAGCAGCCAACAGATACATTTAAAAAATGCTCAGCCTCACTAATCATCAGAGAAATGCAAATGAAAACCACATTGAGATACCATCTAACTTCAGTCAGGATGACCATCATCAATAACTCATGAAACAACAGATGCTGGAGAGGATGTGGCGAAAAGGGAACACTTCTACACTGTTGGTGGGAGTGTAAACTAGTGCAACCTCTGTGGAAAATGGTGTGGCGATTCCCAAAAGATCTAAAAATCGACCTCCCATAGGACCCAGCAATCCCCCTGCTGGGAATATACCCGGAGGAACTCAAATCACTCTATGAAAAAGATACCTGCAGACGCATGTTTATCGCAGCATTATTCACAATAGCAAAAACACGGAAACGACCATGCCGCCCATCGAAAGTGGAGTGCATAAAAACATGTGGTACATATACATGTTGAAATATGCAGCTATAAAAGACAAAATTATGGACTTTGCAGCATCTTGGATGGACTTAGAGTCTATCATACTCAGTGATCTATCACAGGAACAAAGAACTGAGTACCACATGTTCTCACTCATAAGTGGACCCTGAACAATTATCAAAATACTACAAAAAAGGGATTGGCAGTAGTGGGAAACTGCCAGGGGAAGGGGGACACACTTCATTAATAAGGGCACCTGATCTCAAACCAGGCAAAGTGGGGACCAAAGGGAGGCCCAAACTTTACCTGTACGATGACCGTTTGTATACCTAATCCTGAATTGTACCCCACATCTTTAAAATAAAATAAAATTTTCTTTAAAAATAAAACTGGTTCTTGACCTATCCTATCACTAATTTTTTTATCCTATCACTAGTTAATAATTTTGAAGTTATCTTCTTCATGGATCTTTCTGTCCCTGGTTTGTTCCAACTCTGAAATTCTGGTTGACTTCTTGCTGCATTTACATGATAACAAAATATCAATTCCCACCACCACAACGTCAATAAATCAGTTGGTAGAATTATTTTGCTTCCTTTCACACAAGTGACTATGAAATGTGTTTTACAGCTAAGGAAGAATACAATGAAAACCCAGCTACAATGCAATATAAAGCAAAACATGCATCCCATATCTTAAAAGCCCCTTGTGTGTCTCTCCAAATGCCTCAAAGGTAACATACCCTGAATTTATGCTAATCGTTAATATTTTTTAGATTAGAAAATATAGTTTATTTAGACAGAGAGAGAGAGAGAGAGAGAGAGACGATTCACCTCCCCAAGGTAGGGGAGGGGGTCAAAGCCAGGAACCATGGCAACAGGCATAGGTCAAAGAGCACATGGCCACACCAGAGTCTAGCCAGGCAATGGCCACACATTAATATGTTTTATGGATGATTTTTTGTCATGTGCTCATGTCTACACTATCTATTATAATGTCTGCATACTTTTAATAGACTTTGTTTTTTTAGAATAGTTTTAGGTTCACAGAAAAATCTAGGGGAAGGTACAGAGACTTCCCAGACATCTCCTGCCCCCACACAGGCACAGCCTCCACCATTATCAACATCCCCCACCAGAGGGGTACATTTGCTAAAGTCAAAGAGCCCACACATCATCATCACCCAAAGTCCTTAGTTTGTATTAGGGTTCACTCTTGCTGTTGCACAATCTGTGGGTCTGGACAAATGTATAATGTATAATGACATGTATCCACAATTACAGAATCACACAGGGTGATTTCACAGCCTTAAAAAATACTCCGTGCTCCACCTATTCATCCTTCCTTTCCTCTTGGCTCCTGGCAACCATTAACTTGTTACTGTCTCCATCATTTGGCCTTTTCCAAGATATCCTACAGTTGAAATCATATAATAGATTTCTTTCTTTTTTTTTTTTTTTTGAGTTGGAGTCTCACTCCGTCGCCCAGACTGGAGTGCAGCGGCCGCTCCCGGCCACCGCAGCCTCGACCTGCTGGGCTCCGGCGATCCTTCCACCTCAGCCTTCCGAGCTAAATCATATTTCATTGCTTAGATGCCTGGAGTTTGTCCATTTAGCTACTGAAGGACAACTTGGTAACATCAAGTTTGGACAAAGATAAACATGGCTTCTAAACATCCAGGTGCAGGTTTTGTGTAGATAGAAGTTTTCAACTAAATAGTAAGGAGTTGGAGTTAACATGAATAGGTTAATCCATGACTACATGTTGCAACAGCAAGCAGTTTCTCGAGGTAAATACACAGCTCAAAAGAAGGGAGTAGGATATAATTGCTGTCTTATTTTAATTTTTCTCTGGGCCTGATATTTAAAAGGACTTTAAAAGTTGCTTTTGTTTTTGTTTCTTTTCTCAGTACTAATCTTCTTTTGATTACTTATAGCATGCAGTTTCTCTCAGTCTGTGACTTGTCTTTCACTCTTTTTTTTTTTTTTTTTTTTTGAGTCGGAGTCTCACTCTGTCGCCCAGACTGGAGTGCAGCGGCCGCTCCCGGCCACCGCAGCCTCGACCCGCCTGGGCAACTTGGTGAGACCTCATCTCTACAATAAATTAAAAAAAAAAAAAATCAGCCGGGCGTGGTATCGCGCGCCTGTAGTTCCAGCTACTCGGAAGGCTGAGGCGGAAGGATCGCCGGAGCCCAGCAGGTCGAGGCTGCGGTGGCCGGGAGCGGCCGCTGCACTCCAGTCTGGGCGACAGAGTGAGACTCCGACTCAAAAAAAAAAAAAAAGAACTTCATATAGTCCCATGGACAAGTCTTCTTTTCCATAATTATATATTTTGACTATTTGGCAAAGTGCTGTTATCTTCCAATGCAGCCAATAGTAATTCTCTGCTTTCTGGATGAGTCACAATTTAAAATACAGGTGCTCAATAATTGCAATGTTGAATTCAATTAAGCTATAATCTTTCATAATTAAGCATTTCAAAATAATTTCACATGACCACGGCAAAAAACAAAATCTATTTCTGCAGCTTTATGATAAAGAATCTATTGAACATATTTCATACATTAAACAGCTTTATATTTTGCTACTAATTTAGCATTTAATCATTTAAGGAGTACAAGTACTTTATAAACAGTAAAAGATTCTATAGGCCGGGCTCGGTGGCTCAGTCTGTAATCCCAGCATTTTGGGAGGCCAAGGCTAGTGGATAGCCTGGGTCTGCGGGCTCGAGACCAGCCCGGGCAACTCGGTGAGACCTCATCTCTACAATAGATCAAAAATTAGCCGAGCATGGTAGTGTGCGCCTGTAGTTCCAGCTACTTGGAAGGCTGAGGAGGAAGGATCGCCGGAGCCCAGCAGGTCGATGCTGGTGTGGCCGTGAGTGTGCCACTGAGCTCCAGCCGGTGTAACACAGTGAGACTCCAACTCAAAAAAATATATATATATATATATATATATATATATTCTATAGAAGCAAACTGCCACTATTTTTGTAATCACTGGTATAGCTAAAAGTTATGGTGATATATTCTCATGGGAAACTCAAACGGAGAATTCAGGAGAAAGTCAACTACTTGTTCTTCTTATGCTTAATGATTTGCTGAATTAATTCTAAAAGTGTCCTAACCATTCCCTCCCTCCATCTTCATTTCTAGATACACTGGTAGTAAAGTTAAGTGCCACAGATGCGGATGAAGAAAATCATCTAAATTCTAAAATTGCCTACAAGATAATCTCTCAGGAGCCTGCAGGTGCACCAATGTTCATTCTGAACAGGTACACGGGAGAAGTCCGCACCATGTCCAGTTTCCTTGACAGAGAGGTAAAGCCTACAATGAATGCATGATAAGAAATTTTTAAGCTGGGCTCAGTGGCTCAGCCTGTAATCCCGCGCTTTGGGAGGCTGAGGTGAGTGGATTGCCTGAGCCCGCGGGTTCAAGACCCGCCTGGGCAACTTGGCGAGACCTCATCTCTACAACAAATCAAAAATTAGCCGGGAGTGGTAGCGCGCGCCTG
>CAUYQG010034258.1:0-14423 GCA_963574415.1 Tarsius wallacei | reverse complement strand
TGGATCCCAGATGTTAGACCTTTGTCAGATATACAACTGGCAAATATTTTTTCCCAGTCTGTGGGTTGTCTCCCCACTTTCTTTGACTTTGCCGAAGCTTGTCAGTTTGATGAGGTCCCACTTGTCTATCTTGTCTCTTATGGCAGGAATTGGTTGCCTGTTCCAATTTCCACAAGGGCATTTCCTGCCTTTTCTAAGGTTCTTATACAAGGTTTGAGATCTTACGTTTAGGTATATGATACATTTAGAGTTGATTTTCAAGTATGGTGATAGGTAGAGGTCTTGCTTTAATCTTCTGCATGTGGTCATCCAGTTTTCCCAGCACCGTTTACTGAATAGTTTCTCCTCTCTGCAGTGGTTGGTGGTGAAGGCTTTGCTGAAGATGAGTTGGTTGAGAAATTGAGGTTTTGCTTCTGGAATCTCTCTATCCTGTTCTGTTGGTCCATATGCCTGTTCTTGTATGAATACCAGGCTGTTTTGATTATTGTAGCTTTATAATAAAGTTTAGTCTGGGAGTGTGATACTTCCTGCTTTGTTCTTTTTGCTGAGGATTGTTTAGGCTATTCATGGTCATTTATTTTTCCATACGAATTCCTGAATTGTTGTTTCCAGGTCTAAGAAGAATGCTGTTGGTAATTTAATAGGTATTGCATTAAATCTGTAGATTGCCTTGGGTAGGATGGATATCTTAACAAAGTTGATTCTTCCAATCCATGAACATGGAACATTTTTCCATTTGTTTGTGTTTTCTTTGATTTCTTTGAGCAGCGTTTGTAGTTTTTTGCTGTAAAGGTCTTTCACATCTCTGGTTAGGAAGGTACAAAGGTGTTTTATATTTTTTTTCTTTTTGTGGCTATTGTGAATGGAATTGTGCTTTTTATTTGGGTTTCTGTTAGTTTATTGTTTGTGTATAGAAATGCAACTGTCTTTTGCACATTTATTTTATACCCTGAGACTTTGCCAAAGTCTTTACAAGGAAAGGAGGTTTTTAACAGATTCTCTTGGGTTTTTGAGGCGTAGAATCATGTCACCTGCAAAGAGGGATAACTTGACTTCTTCCTTTCCTGTTTGGATACCCCTGATAGCTTTTGCTTGTCTGATTGATCTAGGTAGGACTTCCAAAACTATGTTGAGCAGGAGGAGTGAGAGTGGGTGTCCTTGTCTTGTTCCAGTTTTCAGGGGAAATAGTTCCAATTTCTGTCTGTTTAACAGTATGTTGGCTGTGGGTTTCTCATAGATGGCTCTTATTATTTTGAGGTATGTACCACCTATTACTAGATGTTTGAGGGTTTTTATCAAGAAGGGGTGCTTGATTTTGTCAAAAGCTTTTTCTTCATCTAATGATATAATCGTGTGGTTTTTATTTTTACATATGTTGATATATTTAATTATGTCTAAGGTCTTGTGAATGTTGAACCAGCCCTGCATCCCAGGGATCAAGTCTACTTGGTCATGGGGGATGATGTGTTGTTGGATTCAGTTTGCTAGAGTCTTGTTGAGAATTTTAGCATCTATGTTCATCAAGGATATTTGCCTGTAGTTCTCTTTCTTTGTTGGATCTTTAACTGGTTTGGGTATCAATGTGAAATTAACTTCATAAAATGATTTGGAGAGAGATCCCTCTTTCTCAATTGTCTGGAATGTGTTCAGTAGGATTGGTATCAGCTTCTCCTTGTATGTTTTGTAGAATTCTGCTGGAAAGTTATCTGGTCCAGTGCTTTTTTTGTTGTTGGTAGTTTTCTTATGACATAGTCAATTTCCTGGATCGTTATTGGTCTATTTAGGCTATCGATTTCTTCTTGTTTCAACCTGGGTAGGTTCTTTGATGTTGTCAGAAAGTCCTCCATTTCCATTACGTATTCATGTTTGTTTCTATACAAGTGTACATAGTAGTCTCTGATAATCTTTTGTATTTCTTTAGGATCAGTTGTGACTTGATTTTTGCATTTCTGATTGTGTTTCTTTGGGCTTTTTTTCCCTCTTTTTCTTGGCCAGTCTAGCTAGGGGTCCATCAATCTTGTTTATCCTTTCAAAGAACCAGCTTTTTGTTTCTTTGATTTTTTTTTGTATTATAATTTTTAATCGTCTATGTCCTGAATTTGAGCTTTTATTTTGGTGATCTGGATTCTTCTGCTGAAGTTAGGGTTTTTGGTCTTGCTTTTTTAGCTTCCTTAGGTGATTTCTTGTTTTGTTTTGTTTTTTTTTTGATTTGGAGTCTCATTCTGTCATCCAGACTAGAGTGCAGTGGTGCGCTCCTGGCCACTGCAGCCTCGACCTGCTGGGCTCTGGCGATCCTTCCGCCTCAGCCTTCTGAGTAGCTGGAACTACAGGTGCACACTACCATACCTGGCTAATTTTTTTTCGATTTATTGTAGAGATGAGGTCTCGCCAAGTTGCCCAGGCAGGTCTTGAACCCGCGGGCTCAGGCAATCCACTCACCTCAGCCTCCCAAAAGGGCGGGATTACAGGCTGAGCCACCAAGCCTGGCTCCTTAGGTGATTTCTTAGGCTGGTGACTCACGATCTTTCCATTTCCTTCATGTGTGTTCATATAGTTATGAATTTCCCTCTTAGTACTGATTACATGGCATCCAAGAGATTTTGGCAAGATGTTTCTTCCTTTTCATTTGTTTCCAGGTATCTTTTAATCTCCGTTTTACTTTCCATGTTGACCCAGGAGTTGCTTAGCATCATGCTGTTTAGTGTCCATGTCTTTGTGGGTTTTGGGGGAACTTTGTTGGTGTTGATATGTATTTTTATTCCACTGTGGTCTGAGAAGGTGCATGGCAGTATTTCAATATTATGGAATTTGCTTATGCTTTATTTATGGCAGAGGATATTGTCGATTTTAAAGTTCCATGTGTTGATGAGTAGAATATATATTCCATGGTTGTTGGGTGGAGTGTTCTTTAGGTATCAATTAAGTCCATTGGTCAAGTTGAGTTTCCAGATCTCCTTGTTGATGTTTTTGCCTTTATGATCTAAGGTTTTGAGTGGGGTATATAAGTCCCCAATTATGATGGTATAAGTCAATGTCTTTTTTTAGTCTACCTAGAAGCTGTTTTATGAAAGTTGGTGCTCCTATGGTGGGTGCAATATGTTTAGAATGGATTTTTATTGTTGATGGATTGAACCTTTTATCATTATATAGTGACTGTCAGTATCTTTTTAAATTTTTGATAGCTTAAAGGGCATTTTGTCTGATATTAAGATCATGACTCCTGCTTTCTTTTGTGTTCCATTCACCTGAAATTTTGTTTTGCATCCTCTTACTTTGAGTTTGTGAGTGTCATTTCTGTGAGATAAGTCTCTTGGAGGCAAAATATTGTTGCCTTATGATATTTTATCCATTTTGCCACTGTATGTCTTTTCAGTGGTGCATTTAGTCCATTCACATTTAGGTTAATTATTGAGATGTGAGAGTTTATCCCTGTCATGAGGTTCTTATCGAGTTTGTTTTTGTTGCTGCTGTTTTGCTTCTTTATTTGTTTGTTGTCTTTCTTTTAATTTTTGGCTTGATTAATGTGTGTTTTCAATCTTTTTCCTGTATTCTTGGGTGGGTGTTGTTGTTCTTTTTTGTCTTTCTTCTGTGCTTAATACTTTCTTAAGTGTTTCTTGTAGAGCTCGTCTCGAGGCAGCATAAACTCTTAGGGATTGAATGTCTGGGAAGGATTTTAATTCTCCATCACTGATGAAGCTTAGCTTAGCTGGTTAGGTAATTCTTGGTTGAAATTGTTTATCTTTGAGAACTTTGAAGATTGGGCTCCAAGCTCTCCTTGCCTGAAGTGTTTCTGTGGATCACTCTGCTGTTACTCTAATTGGTCTTCCCCAGTAGGTAGTCTGACCTTTCTCTCTTTCTGTCTTTTGGATTTTTTTCTTTTATACCTACTTTGTGTAGGTGAATTACTATGTATTTAGGAGTTGGTCTTCTCATTTGTCATCTTGCAGGGGTTCCTTGAATCTCTTGTGTTTGAATGGTCATGTCACTGATGAGATGAGGGAAGTTTCCTTGGATAATTTTATGGAATGTTTGTTCCAGGGTGGTCTCTGCCTCTCTATCTGCCTCAGGGATCCCAATTGATCTTAGAGTCAGTCTCTTGAAATAATCACTCACCTATTGGAAGTTTTGTTCTGCCTTTTTTTTAGCTTCTTTCTTATGTTTTTAACAATTTGGATTAGTTCCATATTTTGGTCCTCAAGTTCTGAGATTCTTTCTTCTGCTTGGTTAATTCTGCTTTCCATGCTTATCACTTTGTTATTTATTTCATTCACTGTATTCTTCATTGCTGTATCTCAGTTACCAACTCCTTCATTCTTCCCTTTTGTCTCTCCTCATTTTTATTTATTCTCTCTATTAATATCTTGATATCTGGATTTGTGATTTGAAATCAGTCATTCTGGAGACTCTTCATTGTTTGTGTTCTGAAGCCTGTATTCTCAGTGGTTGACCTTGGGGGTGTGTGTGTGTGTGTGTGTGTGTGTGTGTGTGTATGTTTTGCAGTTTTGAGTTTTAATTGAGGGAGGAGCTGTGATTCAGAAACTATCTGCAGATTCCATTATCTGCTGACATGTGTGTGGGCCCCCTGAAACCCACTTCCCATCACCTTACAATCTTTCCATGTAGTGAGGGTATGTTTGCTCCCTGAACGAAAAATGAGATAAGAAAAAGGAAAAGAATGGAAAAAGGAAGGAGGAAGATGAGAGGAAGATAGAGAGAGAAGACGAGGGGAAATAGGTGTACCAACTAACAAATGAACAGAGAAACAAACAAAGACAGAAAATATTTAAAAAATACAAACAACCATACAAACACACAAACTGTCAAAAACCCCTCTATTGATGTACTCTCCTCAAAAACACCCATTCTCAAACAGGATGTTTTTAAAAAAAGCATTAAAATAACAGAAACAAAGCAGGTACAAAAACATAATCAAAAAACAGAAAGAAAGAGAGAAGAGAAAAAGACTAAAACAAAAACAAATAAATAAAAAAACAAGCAAGCAAACAAACAAACAAAACTCACTCTGAGGCCTTTCCTGTAACTCCAAATTCCTTCATTTCTGCTCTCCAGCCCCTCCCCCCTGCTCTCAGCACACTGATAGAGTTGTTCTTAGTGTGGGTCAGATGGCCCATGGACTACTGTGGGAGGAAGGTGTATCAGATGTGGACTCACTTGGCTTGCTGCCACTGTTGTCAAGTCTCCCACTCAGATCTGACATGTCTGTGCCTGTTCCAGTATGAGGGAAGAGCATCTGTCTCTCTGAGTTTGATGAGGAGATAACCTCTAGGTCCCAGGCTGGAGGCTGATTGGAGCTGGGCAGGGCAATGCAGGTCTCTGCCTGGTCTTGGGACAGAGAAAATGGCACCGGTCGGCGTTTCCTTACTGATGGTGGGATTCCTTTCCAGCTTTCCATGACTTGCTTTCTCCTTGGATCCTGGGGCTTGTGCTGCTTTGCTGTCAGAGGTGATGGTGTAGGCAGGATGCCAGGCGGTGAGGATCAACTATTTTCCATTGCCTCTTCTCAGCAGAACTCCAAGAACAGCGGATGATTCTGCGTACTGGAGGTCTCCCATCTCAGGGCAGTGGGGGGTTGCAGTCACCTCCAGAGGAGAGCCCTGGGTGCATAAGCCTGAGTCTCCCCTCACATGGACTTTAATTCATCCACCAGCACACACCCACTCACATAGAGAGTCTTTATGGATACTTGCTTTTGCAGAGATTCTCACAGTCCAACCTGTTGTGTTGCCATCTCACTGGAAAAAGTCTATTAAATTTTTTCAGTTAAGTTATTATAACCTTTACCTCTAGGACTTATTTTTAAATGATTTCTATTTTTCTGGTCAAACTTCTTATTTTAATCATAAATTGCTTTCCAAATTTAAATTTTCTATCAAAATTGTTGATCCCTTAACTACTTAAGAAGATTAGTTTGAATTTTTTGTCAGTTACTTCTTAGATCTCTATTTTCTCTGGGTCCATTATTGGAGCTCACTTTCTTTTGGTGTTGTCATATTTTTCTAATTTTTCATAATCTGTGAGGAAAAGGTCACCTCTTTTAACCTTTGCAGTGTTCTTTGGTGGTAATAAATCTTCACTATTCTGACTAGTCTGGGTTTCTGAATTGGCTAGCTGGTTGTACCTGGGACAGACAGAACTTATGTCAGGTTCTCTAGCTGGGCTGGGCTGCTGCCTGTGGTCAGTGGTCAAATGGGACTGCTAACTCTGCTCTGTGGTCCAGTGAGACCACTAGCTGAACTCTGAAATTAAGCAGAGTTGCTGCGATTGCCTCTGAGCAGGCAAGGTTAAAGGTTGTCTTCCCTGGCTGGGCAGCATTATGATACTGGGATTCATGGTTGGGCAGGGCTGTGTGCTAGGCTCTGAGGCTGGACAGTGTCCCTGGGTTTGCTGCTCAGTTATTTGGGGATAAGTATGGACAGAGGCTATGCTCTATAGATCTGGAATTGGGCTCGCCTCTGGGTTTAGAGTAGCCTTATGCAAAACAAAAGGCTTAGCTGGCTTATCATTTGGTTGCTGGGCAAGGCCATATGTTCCCACTGTGGATAATTGCTAAGCTGTACTCACTTCCTGGTCTGGGGGCGGCTCAAGGAGAGTACTGAGGCTTGGTTGGGTCACTGGTCAGCTGCTGGATTTAGGTGGGACCATATGCCTCCTCCATGGATTATCACCAATGTGCATTTGTCTTTCAGCCTGAAAATGTTTAAGGAGGACACAAGGGCTGGGTGGAGAAGCTGGCTAGGGATTCAAAGTTGGCAGAAAATATGCAGTATACTCTAATATATTCACATTAGAATACAACGATATGTTTGATTTTCATACCAACTTTTAGTTTGATACTTCCCCATTTCCCACATCTCAGAGTGCATTAGGTCCACTAGACTCAGGCTTTAATAGGGAAGGCACTCTGTCTTTTTTTTTTTTTAATCCCTATATCTCAAAACCTAGAATAGTGCCTGGAGCATGTTTGCTTTCAGTATCTATGGTGCAATGAATCAATGAATAAGTTCCTGAGGCTAAACAGTCAACTGGAAGTTAAGCATAGACCTGATTCCAGAGCATGTGAACTTCACTTATGCCATGCTGATATCTTAAATTAAAAAAATAACTGTAGAAAAGAAAAATATATTAAAAAACACATTATCATAATGAAGGGATAAAAATGTTCAAGCAGAAAGATGATTTAACGTAGTTTATGTCAGTTATGTTATGGAACATACACTCAGACAGCACTGTTAGTAAGTAAGCACCCATTGAATGTAAAAGAAACACATTTTACAGTGGATTGGATTGGATGATCCATGGGTCTCTCCTAGTCCTGTTGTTGGCACTGTGACTGATGCATTGTTGATTTTTTTCACTAACTTTTATAGTTCTGGCATTTGTTGGGTTCAAATGAGTTTTAATTTCTAAAACCATTTTAAATGGTTGGAAAAATAGTGGCACTACGTAGAAGCTTATGCATAGTTTTGGATAAAAAAATTAAGGTCAAACATTTGAAGTTGTGTTCATATTGAATAAAAGTATCATCAACTTGTCAATTTGCCATTTGATATAATGTATGATAGTAAAGCTACTTCACACTAAGATGAAAGTAATGCCTGATTAGAATGGAATGGTCAACATAGGCAAGACTTCCTGACCCTAAAAATACTAACCTTTACTAATGATATTACTTGTATTAATTAACATGCCTCTAAATTCTGCTTAATTTAAATGAAAGGACCTGAATCAATTTGCACCTTCAAACTTCACTCCGAATTATTAACTATATGGTCAAAACAAAATGAAACGAAAAAGTCTAATAATAGGAACACAAACCTTTAGAAAAGAAAAACAACAAGAGACATTCCTTTTTGAACCTTTTATAGCAGCTCTATAGACTGTCTTATATACAACAAATAATTATTGATGGAGTGAAATATAATTAATAAACAGTGTTCTTAAGAAACATTTGAGAACCATTTGGCTACATGACTTCTTTACATTTTAAGAAGAATAAATTGCATTGATTATTATGTGTATGTGGAAGTAATTGCCCTTAAAACATGTATAATTTAGTAAATTTTATTACTACCAATTTGCATTTATGATATAATCGATTTGCTAATTTGCCAAATTTTTATTCAGTAAAATTTATATTCTAAATACTTATAGGAGTTTTGAACATTATACATGAGAAATAGCAAAAATTAGATCTGTCTGTATCTGCTAATAAAAATCATATTTTATAAAGGTTATTAGAACCCATGAAGATAGAAAATTGATACTGGTATTTGTTTATGTCAACAAACTACATTAGATCTGACCTTGAATTATTATGACACTTTTCTATCATAAAATTGCTTGCTAATATCTTCTCACAGGAATCAATAAGTCTGAGTAACAATAATATTTGTTGTAAATCTTTCAATCCTTTTACTTTAAGTTATCATGGATTTTAATTTCTTAAAGATACTCCAGGCTAACACTTTCCTTGTCTAAGTGCAGTCATTCTCAAAGTGCTCAACAGGGATATTCTAATGATAAGTTACCACCTTGTATGTAAATGGACTTTAGTACTTAAACAGGAGGCAGGTGTTTGAATTATCTTCCACTAAAAGTCTGATTCCTCTTCAAAGATAAGTGCCAGGGAACACACATCATTATTACTAAGTGAGGTGTGGTGTGTGCTCAATGTGTCCAGGATAGAATCACTCTTTCTCTCATTTCCTGTAATCATAATTTTGTCCTGATAATTGGTATTGAGTACCCTAAAAGATTCTGGCAGGAGACTAAGATAACCTTCAACAGAACATCTGGTACATGTAGATAGTGTTTGTTAATATAGATTTTATTATTATTAACACATCAAATGTTAGCCAAGGTATAATATGCCAATATCAAAGCATTAATATAGACCTCTTTTACTGCTGCAATTTAGTCTCTTTTGATTTAAATATATGTTGAATTTATATATGTTGGCTTTATGACAGTTAATCTAAATATAAGGAATTAGGTTTCCAGAGTCTAAGGGAATATTGTTAAGCATATATTCAGCAGTCTTTGGAGACCAGAATTGCAAAGTTACATTTAGGAATATATTCTAAAGCAGAAGATAAATCGAGATGATAAGGGTAAGTTTAGAGGTCAGATTTATTAGTGTGTATTTCTTTAGTTAAACTATGAAAATAGAAAAAAAAAAGAAAAACATGAGAACATATTTTCTTTCCAGCTAGTTGAGGGAGACCCAAGGGAACAGGGCTTTGTGTTCTTTATGCCTTTGCTGGAAAGCCCAACTAAGTCAATCTGAAGGTTGCTAAAGCAAATTTGCTGATTAGCATAAGGGGTTTAGAAGTCTAAATGATGAACATACTTTTTTATTGAAAGGTATTTGAAGGAAAACTTCTTGACAGTCTCCTGTGACTAAGGAGAACAATACAGGGAGAGACAACTGCAACTGGAAACTTGTTTCAAAAGGTAGTTGAACTTCTTTGTTTGACACTGTCATACTTTGAAACATGGCACTGCCCATTTAAATTAGCTTTTTGTCTTATATTCAAATCCACTTAGTTTCTATTTCTTAAGCAATTAAAAACAATCCCCTATTATAAAGTAAAATTTAATAAAAAAACATGTTATTTGAAGCATTTTTTAACTTATCTATCATTTCTGCTTGTATTTTTTTGAATGAAGTTTATTCCCTCACCTTCTCCCCAGTTATCAGAGTCATGTCCTCGGGATGTTGATCCATTAATATTTCTACTCCCAGAAAATGACTGGTTGTTGACAAGTTGGTATATTTCATGCCATTTTTTATAGCATGGTTGAAATCATTCTATAGATAGATATTTTTGTCATGCTTTTTTTCATAATAGTGTATCAAAAATCTCATGGTATTTTCAACACACCAAATATAGATATATGTATATATATATATATTTATGTTTATTTCTTTATAATATTTTAAGTTTGTGGATATGTCTTCACTCTAAATTCAGCCACTCGACTTTGCTTTATAATTTTTGGTATTTGGTCATTTCTTAATTTTAAGTAGCTAATTAGGTGCTCTTGTTTTATGTAATTTAAAATTATTTTCAAAAATTTTTAAAAACTGTAACAGCAAAAATTTAAGCTGCCCATGCAGTCCATTCTGAGGTCTCACTTTTGAAAATTTTCATTTTAGCTGAGCATACATTGTGTACTTGGCCTTATTTTAACTAACCACATTAATTTTATATTCTTTATGAGATTTCCCATTGAAATGTATCTATATGGAGATAGATTTTTGACTATTTCATTCTAATGTTTTTTACTCTCTTTAAGAATAGTCAGTCTGTAGATTGTGCCATGAAAACAAATTGATTGGCTATAGTATATCTTATTCCATTGTTGAGGAATGATTTCGAATCATGACTGGTTACCCCCAAAATGTTTGAAGGGCAAAACTGATCCGTATGAAATACAAGAGCCTAGGTATTGACTAGTCAACTGACAAGCTGTTTGAAACAGCTACTTGCTGACTTTAATCAAATAAACTAACCAGCCAGAAAAATTATTTTGTTTCTTTCATCAGAAAAATGATTTATGTTGCAAAAATACTTCACTAATTCAAATAATGTGATATGTGACACTGTGAAATTTTAAGTTGCTTGCCTAAGCCTAAGCGTGGCACAGACCAGAGGCAGGGTGCTGCCTACAGGTTTAACCTGATGATTGATGCCTTCCTGCAGGACCACTGCAATAAAGCCTTTGCTCACAGCAGCCAGTGGGAAGTGATCATTTCCAGTGCAGCAACACAGTCTAAATTGGCCTACTTCACACTGCTAATGTCACTATGGGAACTCTTCACAGACATACCAGGGACCGTGAGAATTTTAGTGACTAATATCCCTCATCTGATATTTTGCTAGATGGGATTCTAAATAGAAAACTCTTCCTCAACAGGCCAAGCAAGGCCAATGTCTAGCACAGAAGCTAGAATATCTGCCCAAATATTTGGTGAACTAACACTGATCTATCAATGTTCTATCAAAATTTTAAAAAGACATGGATCTTAGTAAATTATTTTTTTAACTGTTAAAGTTTTATGTCCCTATTCACTTAAGACACATCATTAAAAATTAAATTAGAAGTAAGTGTGGATTGCCATGGTGATCTTGGTAATGTTAGGGAGATAAGTTTTAAGCATTTGAGCTCACATAAGAGATTTGTTTGTATATTTTTTTCATTTTGTTTTGCAGCCAGTTAGGGATGGTATGCTGTGAGGTTTATATATTCTTTTAGTGGCACACAAATTATATAGAGCTGTGCTATTCAAAGTACAGCCCACAGACCTGTGCTGGCTCTACAAACTGCTTGTTACTAGACAGTAGTAATTTCAGTAGGGAACCTGAGTCGGTGAATAGAAACATTTTATAGCAACATGGCATTGTCAAATCCCCCACTGTCCTTGCAGACTCATCTCTTTGAAAATGGTATGAACCAAAAATATCAGTTCACCAATATAAAAAATGAATGTATAATTTTACCACAAGATGGTTTGAGAAGCAATGGCAGTGTGCAGACTCTAGATATTTGACCCCGATGTGACAGCCTTCTGTACTTCATATATTCTCTGAACCTGCTATTTTGAGTGATTATATTGGGAGACTAGAATGCTAGACTTGTTAATGACACTGTCCAAGGTCATAAGTAAAGATTTTTTCCTTTTCTATGCATCCATCTTTTAATAGTGATGTGTAACTCCAATAATAAAGCACTGACCACATTCATTAAAGTATTTTATTTAATATGAAGTCAAGTGAAGATCTTTTGGCTGGTTAACTGAGAGGCTTGTACATGATTACTTAATGCTGATCTATTCTCACTCCTAAGGTGTGTGCTTCTTAAATATTTTGCTAACCATTTGCGTGTGAGTATGTATATTTGTGAGTGTTTGTGTAGGTGGTAATGGGTGTAGAGGGATTTGTTAATAGCATGGGCATCGCTCATGATGGAAACTACCTGATTATATAATTTTCTTTAAGGTAATATTGGAAGTCATATGGATTAATTCATAATAACAAAAACCATGGAGGCAAAACCTCATAATATCATGGCTAAATACATATAGCAGATGCTCATAACCTGTGGGATGGAATGGGAATGAGAATTGGCTTCTGGAGGACACTCTATAACTAAAGGGAGAAGTATGCTTGTGTTCACCGAGAGACTCAGCTATGTTCTCAAGGAAAGGGGTTTCTATTGAGCCACTTGTCCTGGAAATTGATTACTAGTGGGTTCCCTTATGCATGTATACACAAGCATATATGTTCCCATACATGCTTGGCAGTGCCAAGTCTTCATTTTGGCCTAGAGAAAAGTTTTGACTTTAGTGCTTTAGAAATGCAGTTTAAATAAACACCATCTCTTAAAGAATATCTAAATGTAATAACTTTATGTTAACAACCTATAAGAAACTGAAGTTTCTGACTTATGATAAACAATTTAGGCAAAGTATCATTATTTAAAAGAAATCCAAACACTCCACCCAATTTTCATAACCTTTTATAAGATACCATTTTCTGTGAACCTATAAATAATAAGTTTTGCCTTGACTTATTTTTCCATTGTAATCGGGATTCTGTTTCAGAAGAATCACAGGTTGGATCCCCTAGGAAGCAGTCTCAGAGATGTAGATTAGTGCATAGGAAATTCACTAGGAGTGCTCCTGAAAGCCAGCCAATGGAAGGGAAGAAGATGGGACTGGGCAGAGGGAGAGTCATATGTAATACAGTTGCAACAGAATCATCAGCTGACTCCATAGGACAGGTTTTCAAATTCTTCCCAAGTTAAGGCAAAGGGTAGGTTTTTGAAGTATTGTGCTCATTAGTTTTTGGACATGAACTCTGAGGAGAGGATGTGACCTTGGGGAAGAAGGTTTTTAGATAAAACAGTTCCTAAGAAGAGTTGACAGCTAAAGGCCATGGCACTTCCAGCATCCAGAAAAATGTTCCTTCTGGGCCATGTATTTCAGTGTTATGAACTGAATTGTGCCTATCCAAAGTTTATGTGTTGAAATCCTAACCTCCAGTTCCTCAGAATGTAATTGTGTTTAGAGATAAGGTCTGTAAAGAGGTCACTAAGTTAAAATGAGGTCTTAAGGTGGGTCCAAATCCAATATTACTGATAAGAAGAAGAAATTTGGACACACAGAGAGACACCAGACGTGTGTGCTCATGTAAAGACACAATGAGAAGGCAGTCATCTGTAAGACAAGTAGAGATGCCTCCCAAACCTGGAATCACCTTGATGTTAGACTCTGGCCTCCAGAACTATGAGAAAAATCAATGCCTGTTGTATAAGTCACTCAGTCTGTAGCCTTTTGTTGTGGCAGCTCTAGCAACTTGCACAAGATGCAGCCATCCAGGAAGCCATCATCTTTTATAATAAACTTGGCTTTTGTCTTCAGGAATTCTGAGATTAATTCAAACTATGCTTTTGTGGCTTGTTCTAAGTATTAGGAGAGATATAACTAGCAGCACTCGCTCTTATCTTTATGGCAGTTATATTGATCCTATGTCGGCTTTCCATATCTCACTTAAATTGTGTAATCATTCAGTCATTTATTCAACTCTTGAAGAATGAGATCAGCATTCAATTCTGAAACCAAAATATGAGTTTATTGCTTACTTAGGACAGGGGAAAATGTATTTGTTAGGCACAGTCTCTCCAAAGAAAACTGCTGATCTTATATAGGTCTGTTGGGAGGCATGGAGTTTAAGTATTGGTGAAAATTCAGTGGCTCTTGGGTTAACTCAGCTGGAGCTTGATCACTGAGGTGGGATATTTTTAATGGGATGAATTTCCGAGGCATATTGACTGAAGTAAGTCTGCTATTGATTCACTGGCTTTAAAAAGCAGAGGAATGCCACTGATTGGCTGGCTTTCAGAAGCATGTTCATTGAGGTGAGTTGCCATTGACTGAACAAACAAATTTACTTCTAGTTCTGGCTGATACTTTTTACCATGACTATAAAACAATCACTGTTTTCCTAGCAGCATAGAAACAGTGACTTGTAAATAGCATATGTCAATAAATATTTACTGAACTAATTGAAAAATGAAAAATACCAAATAGGCCATTAAATATATGAGTCTGGATTTTAGGGAAGTGTCTGGGTCTTCGGGATTCACTAACATAGAGTTGGGGCTTAAAAAAATGATTCTGGGCAAGATCACCTTGGGTATATGAGTAGACAAAAGAGAAGACTGAGAAATGATCCCTGGGGTTTTGCAAAGTTTGCTTCTTTTTTTTTATTTTATTTTATTTTATTTTATTTTATTTTATTTTATTATGTTATTGTGGGGTACAGTTAGGGGTTAGGCATACAAAAATATTTCGTTCAGGTACCCTTGTTGATAAGAGGTGTCTCCCCATCCTCAGA